>CAUYRT010099515.1:0-13332 GCA_963574885.1 Lepilemur ruficaudatus | reverse complement strand
AAATCGTCATTGTAATTAAGCACAAAGCAGCAAAGTCTAAAAGCAAAATGACTTTAAATTAAATGCATCTTCATTGGTTTCAAGTGACTGACATTAAATAAATAACACTACTCTTATGGCACAAAGTGTACATTTTTAAATTATTGTTTCTTATACACAACAAAATGAAATCATATCCTAAGAAATCACATCCTAAGAAACATTTCTGATATATAAACAAGGGTTATGAAAAATGGTATAAAATAAGTGTAGGAAATGTAATGTACAGTATCCAAACCAAATAATGACTCTCACTTAAGATGAATGTATCACCATTTTTCAAAAAAAAACTTAAATGCTTCAATTCAAAAATTTTATTAATGTAACAAAATACCGAGAAATAATCAGAATCTTTATAATACTAGTAGAAATCATATTGTCTATATGGTAAACTAACACAATGCTGTTATAAGTCAAGCAAACAAAGGATATATTTTGTTCAAAAATGATGAAAACACTTGACTTAGAATACCTAGAGTGTTAACTAGATGCCCACAGAAGACTCTTAGCCAAACAGAATGACTCATTCGCTATGTATTCCGAGGGACCAAGGTTTTATCATTCAGTATCACCATTTGAAAAGCAGGCAATTATCTTATTGGAAAACACAGATATTGATAAATCAGATTTATTTTATTTTATTTTATTTTTTCCAACCAGCCTAGAAAACAATTTATTTCCGCGGGAACAAATTCTTGAAAATCAGGAGTCGCGCAGGTTCCGGAGAGGCATGGTCGGGGTGCCCTATTTGTGACACCTCAGTCCTCCCTCCGGTCCTCCTCTGTGTGTTGGCTCGTCCCCGGGCAGCTTTCCTCTCTGCAGCGACAGCAGACCCCACGATTCCAGGTTTCCTGCCTTCCCATTGCACAGTCCCTGTGGTTAGTGTCTCCGTCTCGACACTGCAGAGGGTCTCATGGCTTCTCTCGACTGGACGGGCCCAGCTCACGTGCCACCTCTGAACTACTGACCAGGCCGGGCAGTGCAACGCCTGGGTTTGTGTAACCCCAATCTGGACTTACGGGTGGCGTTGGGAGCCAGATGTGGTTAGGAAGTAGACGGAAAAAGGATTCCGGGCTCAGGTGCTCGCCACATCAGGCAGCGGGCGTTGGGGGCCTCAGCTGACCGCGCAGCACCGTGGGAAGCCCTACGTTATTCGGAGAGAGACCAGCTCAGCTCCTTCCCCAGCGGCACCTCTGCTCACCTGCGTGGAGCAAATGACAGGAGGCAGATGGCAGGAGATGGATAAATCAGATTTAAAAGATCCAAAGACTAGCAATATTCATAAGTACTGAGAACTGTAGAGCACAGAAGAAATGGCAGGAAACGCTCTTTGGGGAAAATAGTGACTCAAAGAACCAGAAAGAACTGAAATAATAACAACATACAAAAGAATCTAAAACTAAGCAACCACTCCACCAGCACTGATGCTGAAGGTTATTGTTTGTACTTTCCATTTCCCACTAAATGAGCTATTTAACAAATACGTTAAATTGATAAATGCTATTCAAAAGCCTCTCGATATTAAAAAGTAAATTTTGGCATTTTATTGTAAATTGATAAATTATATTTGTACATATTTATGGAGTACAAAATGATGCTAGAATTTATGAATACAATATGGAATAGTTTTGAATTTAGGAAAATCTAGCAGTGTTTTAAATATCTTCATTCACCTAATCTGATGCTCAGCTCAACAAATACATATAAAGAATCTACTACATAAAACGCAATGTAGAAGGCATTAGGCAAATAAAGTGAAATCATGCACAAGTTCTACCATCACGAAATTCCATATTTAGTGGACAGGTAATCTGATCTGATAATTACAATACTGTTTAATGTATACTTCTCTGAGTATAAAGTACAAACATAGTATAAAAACAGAAGTGCTTGGATCTGTAGGGGAAGGGAGGGGATTATAAGAATTCCAAGGAAGGCTTCATGGGTGGTATCGCACCTGAGAAGGATTTTGTACAAGGACTAGCAGTATACCAGAAAGATAAAAGGAGGCACAACATTGCAGACAGAGGGGCAAGCATTCACTCTTGACAACTTGCCAATACGGAAGTGCTGCCTTCAGAGAGCTGGAGGTAGTTAAAGCTGACCAGACCACAGGTAAAAAAGAAATCACAAGACAAGATGGTGGAGTCACAGTCAGGGACCAGATCACAAAGGGTGTGATATGTTTTGTGCACTACGTAATCCTGTTCACAAAGGGGGAACTAATGAAAGGAAGTGGTGCAATCTGAATTTGGTATAGACTGAGGGTTGCAAAAGGGTTGTCAGAAAGTCCAGTTCACAGCTATGGAAATAGTTGAGGCAAGACAGTGTGAGAGATCAAGCTAAGGCAGTGACCAGGGGAATAGAAGAGACAGAGACAGGTTCAGGAAATAAACGTATCCAGACCAGGTAATGAGTTGAAGGAGGAAGAGGAGAGAATGAAGATAAAGCATAGGTATGGGTTTGGGTGGATGACTTAATCTGTACCAGTTGCTGTAGAGAGATATTTTCCATTAATTAACCCAATGTAGAGATGAGGCAGTTGAGGCATTGGAAAGTGAACTAATTTGCCCAAGGATACCAAGCTAAGTAAAAGCAGAGCTGGGATTCTAACCAGACTACCTGACTCCTGAGCCCAAGCTCTGTCTAAACTGTATACTACAGCTTTCATTTTATTATTTTGGCTACAATCACTATTTAGAAATGGGCAACTATACTTTTTTGGGGACCAGCAGCCAATTTTCTTCAATTAAACAGGCAGAGGTCTGCTGGAGGAACAAACCCTCTCTGTAAAGGGTATTTATACTCCTGCCTTAATAGTCTTACTAGTGGAAAGCCTAACAGGACAAAGTGCTGCACTTCGGTGTGAAAATAAGCCATTAACTCTCATTTCAACGAACTCTCAAAACTGCATGGCGATGTTGTGCTGATCTCTTTAATGATCTGCCACAATTGACAGGAGTTATTTCAAATCTCTTCTCCTCTTGTGAAACCTCCAAGTGCACCCCACACCCATGGCCTGGAAGATGACACCAACTTCAAGCCATCTGATGGGATCTTTTTATCTTCGTGATTTAAAACTTTGAGACCTGCGTACATAGAATCTACACACACGCTATTCTCCTTCCCTCCTAAAATAAGTGAATACTTATTCCTCTTTCTTTCTAAGCTCTGTCTCTGATTAGTATTCTGGATCCCACTCCACTCATTTATTCAGAAAATCTGCATATTGATTATACCTTTTCTATATTATATTCTTAAGCATGCTCAAGCTTCAATATCCTTCTCTCTAGTCTCATAGCCACTCAACTGCCATTTTTTCCTTTCCACCCTTTAGAGCCAGACCTCTTGGAAGCATCTCCTGTATTTTTTTTCTCCATCTCTACCCCACCACTCCTCAGTCCAAGATCCCACCAGTAACTTGCCATAGAAATAGCTTTTACTAAAGTTATCTACAATCTATAAGTGGCTAAATCAAGTTCTGTCTTACTTGATATTTTAGCAGAATGTCACACACCCTACTTCTGGAAAACAAATTTCATTCTCCAGCAGCTAGCTGTCCTTGTCTTCCACATCAGTATATCCAACTGCTTACTTGGTGTACCCGCTGATGTCTCAAGGACACGTCAAACTGAACTCATGTGTCATCTAAACCCATCTCATTGCAATGTTGCTTATTTCAGCAAATGGCTTGATGCAAGTTGTTAATCCATGAGTCTCTCTTCCAGCCGTACTTTCTCTCACTCCTCACACAATTTTCATCACCATTGATTTTATCTCCTAAGTATCTGCTTAGTCCATCCATGAACAGTGTATATGCCACGTATTATGAAACATTCCCAACAGGGGATGGGACAGTACCTATGATCAAACACATTAATATTTCTGCAGCAAATTATTAATATCACCATATGGGATAAATCATAACTATAAATAGCTTTTCATTTCAAATTTTGCTGTCATACGAGTTTGATTACGTCAGATTTTCTTCCAAGTGTATTATAACATAATTTTCAGTTATCGGAATTGAATTTCAGAATTGTGGCTAAATAATTGTGAATCTATGCCACAACATATCAAGAAGTAATGTGTAGAGTGGTTAAGAGCATGGACAATGGAGGTAGACTATCTGGGTTCAGTTCCGTCTCTATCACTAACCAGATTTAGACAAGTGACTTAACCTCTCTGTGCCTTAATTTTCTCATCTGTAAAATGGAGATAGCAAATTACCTACCTCATAGGATTGTAGTGGAGATTAAATAAGCTAATGCATGTAAAGTGTTTAGAAGATGGTATGGTTCAATATTCTTGTACTTACGCAACTAAGAAAACTTCTTAATATTGTTGAGTCAAAGAAAATATCATCTAAAATTTGGATAAAGAATAGAAATTGTCCTTTCCCAAATTTTCAACAATTAATACTCCCAAAAGTTTCATATGAGATTACCCACATCCCAACATCCTCTCGAGTGCTTCGGATTCATCAACCATTTTTGGTAAATCTGAAAGGTGAGAAAATTATATCACATGGCTTTTATGGTTCATTTAATCATGAGAGATTCCTTAAAAATCCTTTAAATATAAGAGAATAAAGTATCTCATATATTTATTGGTTATTTGTATTGCTTCATTTTCATGTCTTCTGCCCATTTCTAAATGTGACATACCTGGGTTTTTTGATACTTAAAAATTCTTATTAAAGAAATAATAGAAACTAGGGTTTTTTTCTTTCACATACGTATGTGAAGACAAACTTCTGGCCCCTTCCAGGACAGAGAGCTATACCATATGTATACTGTGATGTAGTTGATTGAATCAACTATAATGTAGTTGCTTGGCAGCAAGTGACCTGTTGGTCTCCTTAAGGAAGCATGTAACATTGAGGGCTCAGCACTGGCTTTCAATTTTTCCAAGCTTCTAAGAGCCACCTTAATCTCAAGTTCATCTCATCCCATATTGTCCTTGCCAAGGATTTATATTCCTTTTCCAGAGAAAGTGCCCAAGTTAATAAATTCATGTTTGTCCTATCTTACATTCCAGCTCCTTTTTAAAGCACCCTAAAAATCCAATTGCAGGCATACTCCCCCAGGTCCTGCCAGTGCATTATAACTAACCCTTACAATGCCTCACTGTATAGTTTTTCCCTTATCAGGCTCAGCAGCTGGGATATGCTGGAATTCAACATTAATCAGCCTAGAATCCAGAAAAGGAACTAGGAAGAGTTCCTCGGGGGAAAACCTGTTATCCTACATGGATGAGGCCTCTGCAGAGACTTCCAGCAAAAAAGTGGACTACTTTCTAAAGGATCTTCAGAGCCTACCTCCTTAAAAGCATCAACCCAAATGTCCTATCCTATGTTTCAGGATTCCAGGTTTCCGATCCAGAACCCTAAATTTAGCATAAAAGATCTGTCTTAAATGATGTGCATTCAAATGTCTCTGGAGCTCTGTGACTCTATCAAATCTTCATTTTGCTGTGCAGCTGTGTCTGCTCTTCTACTAAGAAGATAAGAGACACATCATAAGCTACCAAAGAGGCTCCCTGGTTCCCACACACAGCTTTTAATAGCTCTCAGTTTCCCATTATCCTTCTGCAGGATGGCAGTACAACTTAGCACTAACAAACCAATGCTGCTGTCTTTGTAAACATTGCCCCCCCCATATCTCCCAAATGCCTGAATCATGACACCTGCAAGGACATTCCCCTCACTGGTATGTTTTCCCAAGTTACCACTGGTGAAATATGTAGCAACTGGGCCATCAACATGTGCCATCTGCCCACTAGGTGCTTAGTGAGCTAGTCCATATTCTCATCCTATCATCTGTTTTCTTTGACCACTTGTGTTTATTTAGGTCCACAGAGAAGCACACACCAATACAAGATTATACAGGGAAGAGATTTATTTGGGAACGGAATGGGAGAAGGTAGAGGGAACCTTCAGAGTGACTCCATGTAAGGACGAAGGGAAATAAAGAGGACAAAGTAGGAGGAATCTCGGCAGCACAGTTCCACGAAAGGTTGATCCAAGCCAAAGTGGGTGGAGGGGTCCTTGATCCAAAGACACACAGAGGAGGAGTCCAGCATCTTGCAATAATGGGCTTGCCTTGGTACCTTCACTACGCTCAGTCGTTGGCTGAGAGCTGCATGTAAGAAGTGTGGCCTTGGCACAAAGACAGATCCACTGGGGCAGTAGATGAAGCCGTCAGTCAACTATGCTCTCTTCAGTTGGAGATCTGAGCAGTGAATTTTCACGACTGCCATATCTGTAATTCTATTCTACTGCAGTCTATAAAAAATTAAGATTCCTGGTGAAAAATAGACAATCAAATCTGTTTAACCAAACCCATATTTTAAGACAGGACTCTAGGTCATTAGATCCTAAAAACAAAATTTCTGTGTTTTATGGCTGCAATTTTTCTCTCCTCTGAACACATTTTATCATGATTATGGAAGTTACCCACAGCTTAACTGTAAAATAAGTGGATATTTACCGTACATGTTGGGACTCAGGATATATGATTTTTAAAAAGCACCTTAAAATAAAAAGGTAACTTGTTATATTGATTTTCTAATAATGGTGGAAGTCTATGAGATTCACTGAGGGCTTTCTTTACATTGGTGCTCCACCAAACCCAAAATAGTGTTGATCATTGAGCATTAATATATTGCTGTAAAACTGAATTGAAATGAAATTTGTATTTTAATTTTGAATGGATGTATTACTAAATTTCTCTATAATCCCAATTATTTTCAGTCTCAGGAGCATCTTATACTATACTTGAAAAGCATGTGAAGCACTATTTATAACAGCTGTTGTTTTTCCTATTAATGCTTTTTAAATTGGCTCCTTTCTCCAGACTGACAACTTCCATTACAGCTCAGGTTGTTGGGGATTTGCATATAAAAGGAACTCTGGTGGGTAATTAGTATACTATACTACCTCTGGGAAGAAGTTATGTTTTTGATAAACACCTCTAAGTACAGATAGTATATGCTTAGTACTTATTTTCTGCTAAACTTAAAATTAACTCATGCCATGGGAAGCATAGCTGTTAAGGATTTTTGTTCTGTCAGATACCTTTTTTTTCAAACATAATAGTCCTTTGTGACCTAAGATGCTTACTTACTCAGAATTGAAAAGGCTACTTTATATAAGGTCCAGTGACCAGAAATGTAAAGAGAAATTACATCTTCTCTAGGATTGACCCTTGGATCAATGGCACCTGCGGAAACCACTGTCAGTGCTCTGGGAGACCAGAATATGCCTCCTGAGAATATGAAGCATTTTTGAGCTAAAGTCTTTTAAGAAGCAACAAATGGAGTAAAAACTTTCTCTATTCTCCCCCTTTCCAGTTAAATACAGGATATAAATTCTTTTTCACTGGAGACAACTCTTGCCAGCTCAGAGATGGCATCAGAGGGATCTGTAAACAAGTTTTATTCCATTAATTTCTTCCCATATATTTACCTTCCCAGTTTCCCACCTTTAGGAGCCTAAAACTGCTTTCCTTCATCCTGTCATTGCTCCACAAATTTATTGTACTTTGTTAAAGATGTTATATAACCCCGAGTTCTAAGCCACTGCCTTGAGCTGCCTTTCACTGAGGTTTTTCCATATGATGGGCACTAAATGCATTAGTAAACTTGCTTATTTTCCTCTTGTTAATCTGTCTTTTGTTGCATATAAACTTATGAGAGTTGAGGAGAAAGTTTCTCAACAGTGCCCACCCAGATCCCTTTTGCTCATCCCTCAGTGGCTTTGTTGTTTATGAATTGTTCGTAGCTATTTCCTTCCCTGGTGCATTATTCTCAACCGGTGGTATCCTCCCACCTCCTGCCCCCATGGGAAACCCACAGACAGTGACTACCTGTTGCAGAGGTACAAAATTTTAGATCCTTTTCTTTAAGGCAAGACAGACTCTGTGATTCAATGCATGCTGCAGCACTTCCTCAATAAATCATTTGCCCATCTCAGACTCTGTATCCGGAGAACCTGACCCTACCACAGTCTGTGATATTATAATATTAACAATTCAGCTCTCTCTTTATACTTCGTGGAAGGACACTAATCATTAGATCAGGGCCTCACCTTTATGACTTCATTCAGCCTCAATTACCTTCGTACTCTCTCTCCAAATTTATTAGGGGTTAGGGCTTGGAAATATGAATTTTAGGGAGACACATTCAGTCCATAACAAAACATTTCACAAAAAAGAATATCCAAAATGATAAAATGAATGTAAGTTATAAAAATATTATCAATATTTATCTTCAAAGTAATGTAAATTAAAGCACAACAAATACCAGTAGGCACCATTCCTACCTTTGTGCTCCCTGCATTCTAAATGCTCTTCATTGGTGCTTAGAAAATAAAGATGACTGCATAGAAAGTTAAAATTGACCTTTCTTCCTTTTTGGATAGGAAAGCAATGCAAAATCAGGAAATTAGTGACATAGAGATTAACTTCAGGAAGGGTGTGGTAGGCACTAATATTTTATTTGGGGAGTTGGCAAGGAGCTAAGCCGTTAGAAATTTGGAACAAGCAACTCCTGTGGCTGCTCCACATTCCAGCTCCTGAATTCCTTCACTTCCTTTATGTTATGTTGTGTCCCAGGCCAGAGTTTCCCAAATGTCTAAATGTCTCACTTCATATTGACTTTGTGTTTGTGACTGTTCATTGCTGTGTCCCTAACACCTAGAGCAGCGGCTGGGACACAGTAGATATGGAGTATTTGTTCAAACTGATTTTCTGATTTTAAAATATTTTTTTAAATAAGAATCTTCCAACCATCTCCATTCCCTCTGAGTCAAATGTAAAATGATTCCTCAAAAGGGAAGAACAAATTATCAGGACTGGAGGAGACTTGGACTCTGTCATAATTCCATGAGCTCATTTCACAGATGAAATGCCTGTGCCCAAAGAAGGCATGCAGACTACACGAAGCCTCTCGGGTACTAAAGTAAAGGCCAAACCAATAGGCAATTCCAGGCTTTCAATCCCAGATGAATGATTTTCCATGTTGTCTCATGGGATTTTCCTCTGTAAGTTACCTGGCCTACTGAATAAACAATAAACAATGCCACTTATTGTTTCTAATCATTTATGAATTTAAATAATACTTCAATCATCTTGACCTTTTCTAAGTTTTCTTTGAACTGTTATATATAAATCATTCACTTGCTGCAAACACTGTGGAAGAGCAATTTTATAGCTAAGATGGTTCTGACTTGTATCTGAAAATGCAAATCTCATCCCAAATTATTAATGTTGAAGATGAAAAATATAATTCAATTCCATCCCCCATGTGTTCAATTTTCTAAGTTGACCCAGAAAAGTTAGAAATTATTGAACTCTAGAGTTCCTGCAGTAGAGGAACTCACATCAAGAAAATTTATCTTCCAAATACAAATATCACTCTGTTACTCTCTTAAAAGATTTCCTCTTGCATACAGCATCTTGATTGCAGTAAGAAAAGACATCCGAAGCCCATTAGTAATTCTGTAACTTCTGAATGTGCAGTTTCTTCCAAATGTAAAATATATCACTGTGGGAAAACATTTGTTTTAATGAGAAAATTCCCCAGGAGAAGAAATGTTTCTTAGTAGTACACTGATCACTTAGAATTCCCAGTCACTGTATATAACTTTTGACACTTTATGTACAATGCTGGAGTTTCTTAGAACCATAAAATGAAAAACTATTGCTATCGAGTGAATGTTATAGTCTTTACATTTTGTTCTCTACAATCTCTATTCTATCCCAACTTGATCTTAATGCCACTAACTATATGGATGAAATAAAATAAATTTTTAAATTTTCTTATTATTTTGAATATTAATAATTAGATTCAAGATGAAGATAATCAAATGCAAGATGTCTCTCCATTAGAAGAGAGAAAATGTGAGTCTCCCTGTCTTATGAGGTCTGATCCTGAAGGGTCTTGGAAGTTAGGCACACAATTCTCATTTTAGACATAAGGAAACCAAATCTGATGTTCTGAGATTTGAATTGACTTTCCCCCTGAAAATGACAAAATCTGTAAAGCAGCATTTAATGATCAAAACAAAAACCAACTGTTCCCATCCCTGCATCCTTTATTTGATATAGTTTTAAAGCTTATGAATTTTTATTTCCTTACACCTTCTTTAACAAATTGGCCCTCTCTCCACTTAAAGAAGATCTCTGTAAAGATGACAAGAAATATTTAGTTTTGTTTCATCAAATCATGATAGCCAGACACATTTCTTAACAATCTACATAAAACACAGAGCTGTAGTGTTTGCTTTTAAAAATAACTGTGAACAGTTCTGACACATAAAGAGGTGCTCCTTGTGATATTGCTGATATTGCAAAATGGGCTGAAAGGAGAAATCAACTCATAAAATTAGGTGCTTTTTGATTTTTCCTAATAGTCTACAAAAATACTGTGGAAGATCTGGTACACAATGAAGAGCTGATGCAATAAACAAGACCACTGTGGTATTTCTCTCCTGTGATATATAAGCATAAAATGATGATTAAAAATAAAGAAAAAAACAGCCAGTCTCAGTCCCTTTTCCTTCTGTCTGAGTTGTCACTAATGGTTTCTCTCCTTATTGGAGTCCAGGAAAACTTGAACCCACACAGCCTTGAGATACTTGACTGTCATTTATTCCCTGGCCAAAGAGTGTGTTGCACAAGGAATCTGCTGACACCGAAAAGCAACCAGCCCCCCATCCAACACCTCATTTTTCATATTTGTACCATGCATAGTCAGTATTTATATAAATACAGTGGGGGCAAATATAGTCATAAATAAAATAATTTCTCTGCCCTTAAGAAGCTCAGGCTATCAAATAGATAAAATGCAAATACAGAAATGCTACATGAGAGGAAAGCTCCTGTAGTAGAGGACAAAATCATATTCACAGCAGCAGGACGAGAGAAAAAAATTCTTCCTGAGGGAGTTGGGGAAGGCTACACAGAGAAGATGATATCTGAGTTTTGGACTTAACGTTAAGGACTTTGTCAGGTAAAGACAGATAACGTAAGGTAATTCCATGGATGGTAAAAAAATAAAAAATTCATTGGATGATGCTTAGAGAGGGTGAATGTGTTAAGGATATAGAAGAAAATTAGACTAGAAATATAGGTTAGAGCTAGGTTGAGAATAATTTTACATACCCTATTTAGTTCAGGGCCATAATATTTGTTTCAAATCCATTATGATGCATTTAGCTGGGAAAGACATAAACTCAAAATGACTTAACTAAATATTAATCTCATATAGTAAGAAAGATGGAAATAAGCCTCTTTCGAGATAGCTCATTTCAGGGTTCGTCAACACTGTTAAAGACCCAGTTTCTTTCCTTCTTTCAACTTGGCCACTCTTTACATAGTGGTTTTAGCCTTGAAACTAGTCTCCTCATAGTTTTAAGGTGGCTGCAGCAGCTCCAAATACCACATCTTCATACAACATAGCTCAAAGGCAAAAAGAGAGAATGTCTCTTCCTTTCATTCCTTTGTAAAGAGAGAGAAAATTTTCTTTTCCAGACGTCCTCCATAGATATTCCTCCATGTCTCACGACCAAGAATTGTGTTATATGATTATTATTCCTAAACCAACTAATAGCCAAGGAGCATGGAATTAACACAATTAGTTTGAACTAATCAAAATTTACCCAGTTTGTATTGAATTATATTGCCTCCAAATACCAAATTAAAATCTAAGCTTTGCAAAGTAGCAAGGAAGAAAAAGAAGAAAGGTCATCAGGTAGTAAACAGATAATGTGCCAGAAAATCTGAGCCTGGAAGAAGAGAGAGACAAACAGCAACCAGTCAGACTCTCATTTAAAAACAAAGTAGGTTCTGGTGAAAGATGTTGCTGTTGGGGGAAGCTATGCATGTGTGGGAAAAGGAGGGTAAATGGGAAATCTCTGGACCTTGTTCAATTTTGCTGTAAACCTAAAACTACTCTAAAAAAAATAAAGTCTTTAAATTAAAAAAAAAATAGAAATCATATCTGAATGTAGCCCATTTTGCTGAAAAGCCAAACTGTATAAAAATTACTTTTCTTAATATAATTGAATCAATTAATAAATGCAAATAATTACACTTCAAACTGAAATATGATTTAGTTAACTTGTCTAGTATCACATAGATTAAGACAACTCAACCCTCTTTGAGTTCATTTAATGTCCTTTTAGGAGTTTCCTATGCTTTCTAATTTGGATTTTAGGAGTTTTCTATTTTGCTAATTTGGACTATTTCAGAAATGTTAAGCCAGGTTTCACTGAGTCATTAATTTTCAACTTTAATAAGTATTTATAAAATGTAATACATTTACGTCCAATACACTTTGGAATATTTTTGCAAGTATTCTGTTTTGTCTATTTTTTTATGGCTTTATTGGAGCATAACTGGTACAGAATAAACTGTACATATTTAATTTGTATCATTTGATACGTTTTGAAGCTATTTTTTTCAGAAGTTTTATGGTTTTAGGTTTTACATTTAGGTCTATGATCAGTTTTAAGCTATTTTTTGTTTACATACAGAATAAGAATCAATTATTTTTTGTATATAGATATTCAATTTTTTTCATACTTTCTGTTGCAAAGCCATCTTTTCCCCTATTTAATTGCCTTGGCATCTTTGACAAAAGTCCCTGGGTTTCACTTTGGATAGTTTCTATTGCTATGTCTTCAAGTTTACTATCATAATTTTTTCTTCATCAATGTCTAATCTGCCTTTAATCCCATCTAATGCATCTCTTATAGCAGATATTATATTTTTCATTCCTAGAAGTTCTTGCTCTTTTTATATTTTCTATATCTTTAATTAACAAAATTAATATCTCTTCTACCTTCTTGAATATATGAAGTATTGTTAGTATAATTGATTTGATCTCTTTGTCCACTGTTTCTAACATCTGTATCATATTTGAATCTCTTATTGTTTTCTTCTGCTCATTATAGATTGTATTTTCAAGTTTGTTTGCACAATGGAGAATTTTTTGTTTGTTTTTGTTTCAGAATATTATGGGGGTACAAACATTTAGATCACATATATTGCCTTTTTTTTGTTTGTTTGTTTAAGACAGAGTCTCACTCTGTTGTCCAAGCTAGAGTGAGTGCCGTGGAGTCAGCCTAGCTCACAGCAACCTCAAACTTCTGGGCTCAGGCGATCCTTCTGCCTCAGCCTCCCAAGTAGCTGGGACTACAGGCATGTGCCACTATGCCTGGCTAATTTTTTTATATATACTTTTAGTTGGCCAATTAATTTCTTTCTATTTATAGTAGAGATGGGGTCT
>CAUYRT010099513.1:0-15832 GCA_963574885.1 Lepilemur ruficaudatus | reverse complement strand
GAGTCTGCTTTTCTCTGTGTTCGGCAGAGGGAGCCCTGCAGAGAGGATGAGCAGCGCTGCCCTCAGTCCCTGGAAACCAGGGATCCCCCTCTTCCTGTGGCCTGTTTTGTGGGGAAGGGGCTCGTTCCTCGATGCTGAGTTCCTGCCCCATGTGCCTCCTGCAGCCAGTGCTGTCCTGAGGGCTGGGAGCAGCTGACTCGGCTGTTGCCTGATATTGGCTCTGATGCATAAACCCCTGCCCAGAAAAAGAGTTGCCAGGGATGTAGCTGGTTTCCTGTCAGGGTGGCTTTGTGAAATTCTCTCTCTCTGGAATGGCTTAAGCAAAAGCATGTCTGGAAGGCAATTGAACCCTCGAGGCCTTTCCCTACCCCAGCTCTTGGTCATCCAGGTCTTGATTCACTCTCTTGTCCACATCAACATGAGGGACACTCAGGGGAGGGGGTGCCCGGGAGGGGATCCCTACACAGGGCCCGCTCATTCTCGCCACTTTTCCCTAAAGGATTCTTTCCAGGAAGGGTTGAGCTTCCCTTCCGGGCTCTCTCAGCCCTGGGGAGTGTGTGTTCACGGACCTGCACCCTACCATTCGGAAACTCCTCGGGGACAGGGTTTGGTCTTTTCGGCTGTGTTTGCTAGTGCCCAGCTCAGTGGCATGCAGGGTGGACCAGGGGTTCTTGAACCCTCCCCTCGCTTTGCAGCCACCCGAGGGAATACCGGAAACAGCCTGCGCTCAGCCCCGGCCCCAGAGGTTCGGACTCAACCGCCCTGAGGTCTGGGCGCTGGTGCTGTGGGAAGCTCCCCAGGCCATTCTGCTCCCCGGGGAGCAGTCCCGGTGGAGACCCCTGGGGAGACCACCGATGAACCAGCAGCTCTGCTCAGGTGGCACCTTCTATTTATTTATTTGGTGGTGGGGGAGGAAATTCTCAACCCCCCCACCCACTGCTAGCATTTATCCACGGTTAATTCCATTTGTTTGAGCTGTGACACGCCTGGAGAACCAAGTTCTGGAAGGAGAGCTGCTGGCAGTCATTTCTCCCCTGGCGTGTCTGGAATTGCGCGGAGAAACTCACTGAGTCTCACAGGATCCCTCTCCTGACAGCATGGTGCTCTCGCCTCTTCTCCACCTCCATCCTGTACCTGCTGGACTGCAGGCCCTGCTTCCCAAAATTGATACCTGGCAGAATCACTCAGTCTGGAAGTTACAAATCAGATGTCTCGAAGGGTCGGATGTGAGAGTCAGCATACGTGTGTGTGTGTTTATAATACATATTATATAAGTATATCCCCCCATGTGATTCTTCTTATGCATTTGCAGGCGGAACCCACTGTGCCAGGTCATGAGAGCTGCTCAGTCCACCTTGGCTAGGGTTCTGGGGACTGCTCTGCCCCAAGGAATTTTGAGACGTGAAAAGCAGTTGTGGGCAAGTCTAAGGGGCCGTGTGTGTGGGGCCGGGTGGGTCATGCAGCCCTGGGGGAGGGACATGTGGACAAGGTGTTTTACGCCAAATTTCAACACACCCAAGATCATTGGATAGAGCCTCATCGGGGCAAAGATGAGGGAATCTGATCCCAGAGCATTTGTTGAGGTCCATTTCCATGGCCGGCTCACTGGAGCTGTGGGGCTGCAAAAGAAGGCACAGCCTGGGACTCCAGGGAATCATAATGTTATCTATATGGAAAACTAGAGACAAGGACATAGAAATATGGGATGAAGCACAGATTTGAAAAGCCGTCAGAGCTTGGGAGGAGTGAGGTCCGCTCCCTGGCACGGCGTTACCGTTCTCCCCTGTGGCTGACTGCAGCGCCTGAGCCAAAACCAGCTGCACTTTGACACGACGTGAAGTTGCTCCTGGACCACTCTGTGTTCCTTTAAAAATGCTAAAATTTCACAAGGAGAGTGGAGAGAATATCGTCCAAATATGCAGCTATTCTATGTCTCTGTATTTGCTTCAGCTCATCTTTTAAAAGACTAGAACACTGTTAACCCTCACCCGTCCATTCCGCCCCTTGCCCTGCTCTCCTGGGAAGGGGTGTTCCTCTTCCCCGTGCGTGTTTTTATACCTTTACTAAGCATCGAGTGTCCACACACATGGTATGTGATACGGTTTTGCAAGCTTTCAAACTTTATAGAAGTAGTGTCATACTGTATCCTTTGTGTATTTTTCATTCACTGTTGTTTGCTGTATTGGTGTGTTTGTGGTTTAGTCACGTTGACACAACATGGACCTCAGTAGTTTATTTATCCCTTCTTTTTTTTTGATGAGTATTAAGATCGTATCCCATTTTCCCACTAGAAATAATGCCACAGCATTATTCATAATGTACATTCTGGTGCTGTGTCCTTCCACACAGATATTCCACTGTCTGCGTTATCGGCTCAGCGCTTGGACCTGCTACCCACCTGCCCTGGGCCTGCCGTGGGGTCACCCCTCCTCAGCATGGCAGCTTGGCGGGGTCAGTGAGTGTGTGAACTCAGCCTGGTCTCCAGGCCCCACCTTGCACTTGGAGACCTGGTCTTACTCGAGAACTCTCCCTGGCTCAAGCCTTGTCAGGGATTCCTACCCCACCTTCCACCCACACCTGGACCTGCCTGGGGAGAATGTTCTTTGGCAGGAGAGACTGGCCTGGGCCGGGCCGTGGGGTGAGGAGGCCTCGTGTGTGTGGTCAATTTAACCAGACCTCGAAGGAACTCAGTTCATGGTGCAGGTAGAGAGGGGAGGGCTTTCCTGGTGAGGGGCAGCTGGAGCCAGTATGGGCAAGTGAATGTGGTAGTGTCGGGCGGGGACCAGGCAGCGAGCAGGCCAGAGGATGGAAGCCGAATTCTGCTGGAGAGTGGGCGGTTGGATTGGTACCATGATGTGGGTTGAGGAAGGTAAAGCTTTATCTCCTCCACAGATCACTGCATTTGGGGCAGTGTCAGTGGCAGGGGTGATGGTGGCTTGGAGACCCTTGAGGGCCTTGGAGACCCTTGAGGAGCAGCAGCCTCCACCCCCAAAGAGCAATCCCAGCACAAGTCCATGCTTCTACACCACTCACTCCTAGGCTGCTGTGTGGTCTGCACCTCACTCTCTCCACCCACCGGCGTCCAGGCTCCGTGGCACTGGGCTTTCCTTTCTCTCCATCCGTCACATCCCACTTCCCACCGCCTGCTTCCAAGCGAGAGAGCTCCCGGCAACTGGCCTCGGGCTGCTGTCCAGCTATCACCAGTAAAGTGGGAGCTGAAGCGGCCAATAAGAGCTCGGGGAGTGAGCACCGAGAGGTGGTGAGTGGTCTCCTGAGCTCCACTCCTCCTTGGCATGAGGTTAAAGGAAGCCCCCAAGTGAATCAGGGGTTCAGGAGATCGGTGTGTGCACGCGTGTGCGTGCATGCACGTATGAGATGGGGGGAGGGGGTGCTGTTAGTCTTTTGAGCTTGGCTGGCCTTTGTGATTTTGAGTGAGCCTCTGCTAGGAGGAACAGGTTTGTTGTTTCTGAAAGAACAAGCTTGGGTCCAGGGTTTACTTTTGCCTTGTTTGACAGCTTGTAAAACTCAGCAGCAAATCCAAACTTCCAGCTCTATGGCTTGGAGGGAAAAGCCTGGGAATAGTTATCAGCTCCTTCCCCTGTGGCTGGTGGAACCCTGCCTCCCTCCCTCTGGCCACACCATTAGGAAATCATGAAGACCGCCTGCTCCCCAGAGCAAGGGTGGAGGGCGAAGCTGGCCGGGCTGATCAGACCGGCACTCACCGAGGTGAACAGGCTGCACACCGCAGACAGAGCACAGGGAAAGTGTCTGTGGCTTCCTGCTTTGACCAAGGGCCCCGGGAACCTGTGTGTGTATTTCTGTTCAGTGAATCCTGGAAGGCCAGAGCAGAATACACTGTTTTCAGCCTCGAAAACATGCCAGACAGTCAGAGAGTTCAGAGTGGGGCATGCGAGAGGGCATGTAAGGTCCAGGCCTCTTTCTTCCTACTACCTGGTCTGGCCTCTGACTTAGGAGCAGGGAATTCCTTAAATCCTCACTTCCCTCACTTCCTATGTGGGTGACCCCCGTGCCTAGCATTCACTGTGCAATTAACAAACACCAGCTGTATGAGTGAACAAACAACAAAAAAGAGTCTTTGTGAAATAGGCGGCTGTTTATTTAGCACTTACTATGGGATCCCCTCAAATCAAACCCATGAGAAAACTTCTGCCTTTAGTTGGCTCAGACTCAGAAAGGTTAAGTAGCTTATCCAAGTCCCCCCAGACAGGACCGGGTATTCGTGCAGATGCACACGTCTGTGTGTGTGGTGAGGAGTGCATCAGAGAAAAGGTTCATGGCATCAATTTGTACCATTGCCCATTCTTGCAACTTTTGTACTATTTGCTGGGGCTGATGGGACAGCATGGACTGTCCCTGGAAGTTGGAGGAGATGAAAACAAGGTTGGGGACCTTCCACATGGAATCCTGACGTAGCAGATACCTTCTAAAAACAGAAGAACATAGAAAAATGGAAAGGAGAAGCCCTAATGCACATGGAATAGGGAAGAAGGCAGGAGAGAGGAGGGACAAGGACCTCAGCAGGGTCTTTTGCAGACATTTACAACAGCTCCCCTCCCTGGGATACGGGAAAGAAGAAAGACAGAAAAAGAACAAAGCCAGGCCAACTGTTAAAAATTATTTAATAGAAAGTCCAATGTCAAAATGTAACAATAAACAAAAATACACATGTATAAATATGTATATATAATTAGACCTGTACACTTTCTCAGATCTTTTTCAAAATGGAACAGAATCATCATTAACATCTTGGTGGTCAAATCAAAAATAATATTCAAGCGACACGGGCCCACGGTGCCATGGGGAGCAGTACTGCCAAAGCACTTTGAGGGTTCAAAGAATTCCAATCAGGAGAGAGCTGGGATATTGCCAGTGTCCTTTTCTGGAGACCCAGAGAGGGAGGATGAACAATCCCACGGCTCTGTACAGTGTACTGACCTTTTCTTAGCACCTGTAGCCACTACTGTCTAGGGACAGCTCTCCTATCAGGGTTTCAAATTATTTAAATTTATGTTGTTTGTGAGTTTTTTGCCTCATCTCCCAGATTAGAAGTTCCTGGGGGTTCTGCCTTTCTGCAGGCTGCGTGCCGCATGGTGGTTTGGATGCCATTAAAGTGTGCTGATTTGCACGAAAGCAGTGGTGTTCTAAGTGGGATGCGCACTTACCAGGAGGTACCCACGGTCACCCTCCGGGGTTCTGAGAGGAAATGCCAGAACCTCTGTTTATATTTTGCATCTCAATTTAAAATTTCTATGCTGTGTACTTTTTATAATGTGCCTAACATGTTAGTACAAAAGCAAAGGAATATATGCTTTACACAATGAATAAACATACAGAGGGGGTGCATCTCACAGAATTTTTGATGACAGGCATGTGTGACTGAGACAGATGGGCGCCCACTGCTTTGCAGGATTCGCGTGCAGGCAGCGTGGTTAGGGAGGCCACCTTTCTGGCTGCCATGCTCACCTGAGGAAGCCTTCGCAGGTGTTCAGAAGAGCACTGCCCCAGGGCACCTGCCACACCTTTGAGAGCTATGCCTTGTAATCCTGCCACTAGGTTTTCCTTGAATATAAGGCCATGTTCCTAAATCAAATGCAAATACCCTTGGGAAGAACAAATACGCAGACATTGGCGACCGGCAGGGAGGATTTTGATCCCTTGCTGGCAGTGAGGTGGAGAAGAGTGGGAAATGGGCCAGGGCAGAAAATGGGGAGAGGGTGCCCCGAGGCAAACTTGGCCTATTTTCCATGACCACATAGCCCCCAGAGGACCTTCCAGGGCTCTAATTTGAAAGTGAGTTAGAGGTCAAAGGTTCTGTTGGTTTCCAGCATCAGGATTGCCACTGGCCAAATTCTGATCTAAACACCTAGGCCTGTGGAATATTCAAGTGGGAGCCACTAGGCACAGAATTAGAAATTCCTCAGTCAAGAGCCAGAGGACTACCTGGGAAAAGAGTGGGTGTCTGAGCTAAGATCTTTTCAAGGATCCAGGAGGCTGGCGTTGCTGTTGAGTATGCCAGGCTGCACCTACCAGGGCAGGTGTGAGGGTCTTAGAGAAGAAGTAAAGCCCAAGGAGCGGCAAGGGCCATCTGGGATCCCCTAGCAGAGGGCCAGAGCCACTCAGCTAGGAAAACTGCCTTCAGCCCCCAATTCCTCCAACCTCTCAGGGGAATTGTCTTCTATTTGAGCTTTCACTTGAGCTCCTGGAAACCATGTTGGTTTACAGCTGGTATTTTGATGCATCTAATGCTTTTTCTTCCTCCTAAAATTTTTCTACTTATTTTTCTGGGGGTGTGAGTGGGGAGAAAGAAAAAACCCAATGCTCTGAACTCTGAATAGGTTCTTTGGAAAACCTAAAAGGCACTGCAGATTGTGTCCACTGTGGGATGCTGCTGGTCTCTGAGCCTCCCTGACTCACACCTGCAGAGCTCCCAGCTCTGGTAGTCCCCGGGCCCCCACCAGGTCCTCCCGCAGCAGCTGTCTAGGCTTGTGGGCATTTTCCATTTGCGTACAGTGCATCTGTGCGTTTTTTTTTTTTTTTTTTAATATCCCCTTTCTTTGGCAGGACTCAGATGTGCACTTGAGACTTAGCAGAAGCGTGGCCACCAGGTGTATGTGACCTAATCCAGGGGAAGGCTGTCCAAGAACAGCTGCCTTTGGCCAGGATCACACACTAAACAGGGAAGCTCTCTGCTGCTTCCCGTACGTTTATTTTAGAGTGCATTCTCACCCCTGGGTCTAGGCCAGCCTCGTCCCAGGAGGTATTTTTACCCTGGGTGGCTCTAAAGACAGATTAGGATCACCCGGAGCTGTCCCCTTTATGTCTCCAAACCAGATCCAGCCCAGGTTAAAGCCCTTGAATTCCAATAGCTTTTGGTGAGAGGAAGAGGTGTCCAGGCAGAGTGGGGACAGAGGACGTGCTGGGACGAACCAGCCCAGCAAGCCGCCGTGCATTTCGCAGCGAGACGGGAACCCTGGCCCTGACCGCGACTGTACTCACCTCTCTGGGCAGCCTAAGCGGTGGGGGTGGAGGGCAGAGCACCACCTAAGCCTCTTATTTATGCTCTCCGAACCCCGCACAGCCCTGGGAGCCGCATGGGCTGGCCCAGCTCACTGTCTTGTCCTCATCCCTTGCTGTTCCCGCCTCCCTCCTCAACTCCAAGCACCAGTGTCTTTACTGCACGCAGGCCCTGGCTGGCCCACACCGGCCCTCTTCTGGGCTAAGTCCCATGCTGTCCTCTCAGCCTAAAAGGCTCTTTGCAATGCTCCCCATCGGTCCCTGGATAAACCTAGGCTTTGATGTCACCTCTTTCAGCAAGTCCCCGATTCCCACAGCTTGGCTGGCTGCTGCCTTGTGCTGCTCCCACAGAACCCAGTCCTTTTCCCTAGAGGGGCACTTCCAAGCTTCCTTCCCCAGGACCGATGGGCTCCTTGAGGGTGGGAGCTGGTTCAGTTCAGCTGTGCGCTGCTGACCATCAGCTCAGTGCCTGGACTGTACCAGGGGCTCCATATATAATCTGCTCCATGAATGAGTCCTCAAGACTGGTACAGGCAATGCTAAACATGCTACACCTGGATCAACCTACAGGAAGGGACCCTCAATTCCACACCCTGGTATCAGGGCATCCCAGGGGAGCTGCTGGAATGTCAGAGTCAAGGCCACACGGATGAGTGGGAGAGTGGGCAAGAAACGCTGTGGCTGTATGTTGTATGTAGCTGGACCAGGGCCACATCCTTAGGGGTGTGTCCTCTGTGCGCTTGGGGCTGGAAAGGATGCAGCCACGACACCCAGGCTAGAGGCCCAGTAAGTCACACAGATGCAGCAGGGAGGGCATCCTGGTTCAGAGGGGCACAAGGTGAGCCCACCAGCAGAACTCAATCCTCTTGTTGGATTCAAATTCAAACTTTTGCAAGAGTGATCACTAGTTTTTCCTGTTTTGGTGTTTCTATAGTTACACTAATACTTTCCTAGACATTATCTGAGATTACTGAAAGGCAAAACACAGCTCTTTCTTGAAGTATTTCATAATAAAGTATATTTTCTTTATCCATGTACTTTTGCATGTGTGTGTGTAAGTGTGTGTTAAGAAAATGGATCCAAATTTAGAGGCCTAATAAGGCAGCTGCCTGGTTCTGCTCCAGGAGAAGAGATAGTAATTTTTATGAATTTGCATCTTGCTTTGGATAGAAAAGCTGGCTTGAAATCTATGGCGAAACTACCCTTGCTCATTTGCCTGTGAAGACAGAACAGTCCCTGAAGGTCTGGACTGAAAATCCCGGAAACCAAGAGTTATTCTCTCACTCTGAGTCAATGCCAAGTGGCCCCCTAAGGTTCTAGAGTTATTTTCAACCCTAGAGACCCTAGGGCATCTCTGGCTGAGTTTATGGTGTTCTTTTTACTGCCTGTAAGTCTTAATCAAGTTCAAAGCCTTGGGCTAAAAATAACCTCTGGGAAGAGAAGAAGGGAGAATTCAGGGCAGAGAGGGCAGAAAGTATCAGAGCGGGCTTTCAGTTTAGAAGTGAATCTCCTGAATAAAAGCAATTTCTCTGGTTTCCAAGAGATAAGAACCATTTCCCACATCATCTTGGAGGATTATGACAGCTGCAAGGTTAGAAAGAAGCAGGATCTTGGGGACAGATTTCAAAGGAAAACTGGACATAGCGCCCCCTTTACACAAAGGAGCTCTTTTGATTTTTTCCAGCTAAGTAAGGGTGGGGGTGGGTCCCCTCTAGACAGCACCTTTCACAATTTCTATGGAAACATGAGTCATTTTCTTTAGAGGATGTGCCCTAAGAATCAAGGAAAGGAACTCTGGGGAGTTCTTAGGCTCTTCTGACCTTGGACCAAGTTATTGAAATGACTAAGTAATTCCATGGGTATCTAAAACATTTAAGGTCTTGAAAGAGATTCACATTGAGTTTCAGTGCTTAAACTAGCCTGGAAGATATAGATCTCCAGTCCAAAGATCAAGAAGAGACACGAAAACCCAGCCCACGAGGATGCCAGTGCACGCCAATGGTCTGTCCAGGCATTGTCTTTCCTCCCTGGTTGGAGAACAGATTCTCCCAAACCCCTCTGAAGGTTAAGGCTTTTAACCTTAAAAAGATGCAGCCTGTGATGAAACAACAAAACCTGGGAACTCAGGAAAGAAATCACAGCACTCAGAAAAGCCTGTTCTGGTCGCATCTGCTATCTAACTGCAGAAGTACCAGGTTCCTTTTCCAGATGCCGAAAGGGCTCCAGGAGGAGAGATGCGCCTAAATTCCCAAAGCCTTTTCCTTCTGGGCACTGATGTCCTCCTGTTAGCCAGTGGCCTCTCCTGGTTTGTGTGCAGCTGAGGTGGGGAATGCCAGGACAACACTCCCCAGGAGGAAATCAAACTGGAGATGAGCCAAAGAGAGATTCTGGAAGGCAGATGCGCCCACAGGGTTCTTTTCACAGTGTTGCGAAGGGAGCAGTCATGATACAAAACATTGGAAAATATTTGAATGATATCTTTCCTTCTTTCAACGTGGGCATTACATTGGCTAGATGCATTCTACCCTTAAGATGTATCACTTAGAACATGGGGGCAATACATCCACTTCACGGAGCATCGTAAGGAATACACGAAACAATTATAAAATGCCTAGCACAGTATCTGGCACAGAGTGAGTATAAATAACATACATTTGCCCCTTTTTCCTCTTCTCCCAAGATTAGATTAGATCCCAGAAAAGGTACAAGAGTCTCCTGAGAAACACGGCACAGATCGCGAGTTCTAAGGTTTGTCACAAAGGTAAATATATTCGCCCACTATTCCCGTTTTGTACCATAGCTTTTTGATCCCTTTCCAGAGACATACAGAAAAGTGACTGCTGAAAAACACGTCCATTCATTGGCAAAAGGCGACTCATAGACCAGGCATTTATGAGATTCCAGGAGGTTTACTGCGGGCACATCTGCAGTGTGAAAGCCACTGCCTCACCCAGCTGCACACAGGGACGCTGAGAGGCCAGAGCTTCTGCTTCCAGCCACCTTTTGGTGATGCTACAATGTGCCTGTCCCCTACTCATGTCATGCCTTATTTATTTATTTGCTGGGGTTTTAAACAACTTAACAAGAAGACCAATTTTTGAAATGTACAAAGAAATAAAGCTCTTGAGAATGCCCTCCAGGGGGCGAAGCGTGGAAGGTAGATTTTACATAAAATCATAGAGTGCAATCTAATGTCTTTTTTTAAGGGAGGGGGGAGGAAGAGGAAGAGAACCTTAGATACCAATTGTTTAGCCTTCCTTAAAGAACATTTCAGAGTCCTGAAGTCCAAGATTTCAAGTCAGTATTTTCCTGGATCAAGAGTTTGAAAATGTTTTTTCCTATAAAAACCAACATATTCAGCCATTTTTTTTTTTTAAAAAAAGATGAGTAGAGATGGAACACTCTGTTCAATTCTTGCCCAAAGTCTAAGCAGGGCTCGTAATCAATGTGCCGACCTGCATCACAGGCTACTGAGGTAAAATGCGTAGGAGGTATAACTCTGTTTTTAGCAGGCTTATGGGAGAATCCAGCTCCAGGAGAAAAAAGTGATGAGGCTGGGAGGAGGACAAAGTTTTAACTCAAAGTGGGACGACATCAGATGGGACCGAGAAAAGGGGTCCTGGGGGCTGCGGGTTTGCTGGCACGGCGGCTTCTGGTGCTGGCCGAGCCCCTGACACAGAGGCGCGTCCTTGCCTTACAGTGTGGAGGAGGATGGTGCAGTGCAGAGGAGTAAGAACCAAGGCTACTCCTGGGTCAGGCCATTTCTTATTTGAGTCATCAAAGCCCAGGCTCAGATCGTGGGCCCCGTAACAGGGAGAGACCTGTCTCCCAGCAGGCTGCTGTGTGTGTGGCTACCGCTGTGTCTGAGGGCTGACCTGGTTTTCTCATCTCTGGACTTTGTACCTTCTTTGTCCCTAAATAGACCACTCCATGCTCACAGTTCCAGCCTGGGGCTAGGAGGCATCACCGAGGTAAAAGCCTCTCTCTTTTAAGGTTCTCTGCCTTTAACAGACACGTATTCAGCTATGAGAATAGTACTCCATGATCCTGAATCTCTGCCAACCAAAAGGAAGCTGGGCATACACTGATGAACTTTTACAACTCTGCAGCGCAGAGTACATAAGGCATGTGTAGCTCAGCTGCAAACCCTGCTGACAGCCTCGCCCCACCCACTGGCCGCCAGGCAGCTGGACTTCCGGCTGCTCTCGTGCACAGCCAGCCACCAACCGTCTCTGCTAAACGCTCTCAGTGTTCTCTTCATTTTCCTACCCCGACCCACCAGGCCACTTCGCTGCCTCCCTCCTGCCGCCTCCCTGAGCCCTACAGAGGTAACCGGCAGGATCCACCAGCATGTACATTGGACTATTTTTTCCATCGAATCTGAGGCAATCTACTTAATGTTCAGATACACAGGGGGGAAAAGGCAAAAATATTTTTGCTTTAGATCCTTTCAGAAGGTATAAAAAACATAAAGTACAAACACAAATCACTTGACAATTTTATGATTAAAACCAACAAATGGAAAACAGAGTTTTGAGTGTTGTTAACATAACCAAGCATTTCATGCCAACCCACTCAACCACCCCATTTTTCAGATCTATTTCTAGATGTACCAAATGTGTCTGAAGATGAAATCACTTGTGCACATCAAAAATGTACCCAGGGTTAAGCATGGGAGACAGAGCTCCAGGTGAAGAGCTACCTGTTCATGGGAATGACACTTCCGGTTTCATTAAACACTCAAAAGTCAGGTTCCCAAGAAACACTTGGTTCTAAGTACACGTGGAACGTGTCAAAATGTTAAACGTGAATGTGAAAAACAGAGATGAGCATGTTTCCTCTTCGATAAGAGGGTGGTGATTTTCCAGGAAGACACTGTCTGAGACACCAAGTAGAGGAATCAGACGGAAGACACTCAGCATTTGCCTCATTCTTGCTTGATAAGAACAAGAAATGCTGGAAAAGGTCATCCCTAAAACAGTGAACAAAGTCCCCAGTGAACAAATTTGAGGTGGGGCTTAGCCAGTTCGTTTACAGTTGTGGAAAACTATTTTAGTCACTTGGCCAAACACCATAGTAGGGGAGGAAACCTAAAACCCTAGGCTACTTGACCCTCCCTGCATTTTTCTGCTTGAAGCAGGATAAAAAGCCTAAAATTTTGGCTGCATCTCTATTTATGTAACAACCACAGCTGCTCCCCAAAATAGCTGCTGCTGGCTGAAAGAATTAAGGGATTTTTGTTGCTAATATTTGAGTCCATTTTCTACAGCACTTGACTGAGTTTCTTACCCTTCACTGCCCTTTGCTGCCCCATGTCTAGAAGGAGACAGGGAATCTCACCATGAACTCATCAATGGTGACATCAATTATGTGGATAGATTTTAAAGTCAAGGCTCATCTTCTCAGCAAGGACAAATTTACAGGGAACATCTTAACTACCCACCTTTGGAGGGTGGCAGTGTGGCTGATACCAAGGCCCTTCAAATTCACGACCACAAAAGAGAAACAGACAGTGAGTGCTCCTGCATTTCTGTGGGACCAACCCAGCCCCGGACTGCTGGCGTGGCATTTAACAGGGTGCCCTCCCCTGAAAGTAACAAAGAGAACCCTCGTCAAAGCTATCAAACACGTTAAAAAAATACAAAAGTTATTTTCTCCTTTTGATTGCTATTTACTTGTGACAATATTTGTTAAAAATATTACTTCTGTCTTTGAGAAGAGATCATTCTCTTCATATAATATGGAAAAATAAACTCTACTGAACACACAGTCAACATTCCCCACCACCGCCAGGGGTTTTTGGCTTTCTCATCTCCAAACATCATCACCAGTGTAAATGTCCTATGTTTCCGAGTAGGCAAACGCTTTTCATGTATTGTCCGGTGCTGGAAGTAAGAGGAAAAGGAAGTGGCAAGGCTCACGGAGCATTTTGAAGGGGGAGAATTATGAAATAAGATGGTTTATTTGCTCATGAAACGAAAGGTCACAGGGTGGTTTCAAGGCCCTCTTAAAAAGTAATGGGATGTCCCCTCACCTCTTGGGACAACTTACAACCCCGCTGATGTTTGGTAGATTATTGGTGGAAGGGTAGGGAGCCACGTAGGCCAATTATCAGTGTCACTGCAAAGGAGGGCTCAACTTCCACACCCAAGGATCATCTTAAAACACTGAGCTGGATGAATGGGAGAAGACAAGGATACATAAAAACAGTAAAATGTTTATTTTCTTAGAAAAAAAAGTGAGGAAGAGGGATTCAAAATGATTATGATCACACTTCCATCTGCATCTGAGCAAAGCCAATGTTGCAAGCTTAATCCTTGATTAAGGTATCTATTAAATGAAACAACCTGCCACTCGCTCCTACGTCACTTCCAGGAGTCATATCACAACATGCTTTTAATTGATAATAGCCTCTCTACTTCTTTCAAGCAGAGAAACAAGGCTTGCCACAGCAACCATCCCATCTCCAAAGCTCAACATTGCCAGTGAGAAGCAAGGCTCAGTCCATCTCTGGACTGCTTGGGAGAGACGGGGAGGAGGGAGAGAGGGCAGGAGATGCTTGTCTTAGAAGCAGAACCGGTCTAGAAGAGAAGTTTGATATGTGAGTTCACCACTACCTCATCTTATAGAAAATAGGTTGGAGAGCATTTGTAAAATCAACAGTATCTTTAAGGTGAAACTGCAGAATTTTGCTGCATACCTGGACACAAGAGAAGTGAAAAGTTGCAACAAGTTTTAACTAGCAGCAACAAAGAAAGTTCGATAACAGTTTTTTGTTTTTAGCCATATTCCTTTGCAAGTTCATTAAGAAACACTGAATTGAATGGGGCATACGGTATGGACCGATCTTCTTTTGCTGTGCTGTTTGTTGAAGAGAACCGACCTTTGCAAAGATTTCAACTGGGGTGTAATCTATTTACACAGTAGTAGCTCCTGGTTTGTGTGGTAGAATTGGTGCTATGTGATATCCTCTTCTTCCGAACAGTAATCCCGACCCTTGGAGAAAAAAAAATAAAAGAACACATGAATGAGAAATTCAAAGCAGAGCCTGAAACAGTTACTTGTAATCAGTTTTCTCTCTGTATATGTCTCCTTGCAAGAGAACCCAGCCTTTATCAATGACCACTACGCACAAGATAGATAGGTGATAAACACATCTTGGCTGATTTATGAGCTGTACGTATCTCAAGGCATGAAAGCTTCACCAAGCCCCAAATAAGCCCTTACTTTAGGTTGGTAAGAATTTATGCTATAATGGGTATATAAAAGACAGCCTTTGACCAAGAAATTGCCAAATGAACAATCCATTCAGGGGACCAATTTCTCATTAGGAAGAATGACATTTTAGCAGCTCACATTTCACAGCTACATCCCCATGTTTGGACCTTAAAATTTTACCAAGGAAGATCATATAACCCAGGGATTACTTAGTTTTAATTCACTTCACAATGGGTTACAAAACAACAAACAGGGATTCTTTAAATATGTCTAACACATCTGGGACTATGCTTGGTATGTGTGGGATGCACAAGAAAGGGTGGTGCTTTTGATTCATTTGCTAACAAAACGGGTTACTTCAAGGCTTAAGGACTATCTACAGTGGTTACTTTTGAACATATTTTATCCTCTCTCCGCTAGGGCTGTGTGAAGGCACAGTTCGGACTGGGCTTTAAGACTCCACATCTGACCTATCCGGGTTGTCTTGGTCAAAACCCATGGCTTTCTTGGTCTGTAATCCATGGCAGACAGCCGGGACAAAGCACCTACTCTCAATGTCATAGATAAGGGCTTTATGAAAAATCCTTATCAGATATTACTGTTATTATTTACCTCCTTCAACTTTTTCATTTTAAATGCTACACTACATGTTCTAATTTTGAGTGGAAATATTCTTTTAAAAACAGAAATTTCTAAATAACTGGAATTTATTCCTAAAAGCACCAGTACTTACAGACAATAATAATTTTGCATTTAACTATTTCTCAAATGTATTACATGTTTCTTTATCCCATTATCTGTATATTGAAAATATTTCACATTTTCCTAATATTATGTTATTAAGTATGAAATGTCTGATTTCCTTAAGTACAAGTTTGACAGTTGTTACCTCTGACACTTCACTTTGATACTTCTTGTTTTATTTTTATTATGAAGGTACATTCGTAGTTTTCCAAATGCATGTTTTGGCTTGTGATTATCTTTCACATTTTTTTAGAGCAATTTTTGCAAAACCATGGATAAGTCAAAATTTGTGTTATTTTCGAATATGAGTTCCGTCATGGAACCAGTGCAGCACACACAGCTCGAAATACCAACAAAGTGTTTGGGAAGGATGTGGCTAATGAACACACAGTACTTTGATGGTTTGAGAAGTTCCATTCTGGTGCTTTTAATCTTGAAAATGAGCCACGTGGACAACCAGAGACCAAGGTGGATAATAATGACCTGACAGCTGTAGTGGTAGGAAATCCATCTCAACCTATGTGTGAATTAGCAGCAAGGTTTGACATTACTGTTCCAACAATATTGGACCATTTGAAACAAATCAGCAAGGTAAAGAAACTGGATAGATGGGTTCTGCATGAATTAAATGAGCATCAGAAAAGAAATCATCTCTAAGTGTGCCTTTCTTTGCTGTCACTGCTAACTTTGTTGTCACAACATAAAGGCAAACCATTTCTACAGCATATTGTTATGTGTGATGAAAAATGGATTTATTTTATTTTATTTTTTCACAATATTACAGGCGTACAAATGTTTTGGTTACATGGATTACTTTTGTACTGCTTGAGTCAAA
>CAUYRT010099511.1:0-10364 GCA_963574885.1 Lepilemur ruficaudatus | reverse complement strand
ACTCAGGACTCTGAATACATCTTTGGGTTTTTTTTGTTTTTTTTTTTTGAGACAGAGTCTCACTCTGTTGCCTGGGCTACAATGCCGTGGCGTCAGCCTAGCTCACAGCAACCTCAAACTCCTGGGCTCACGCGATCCTTCTGCCTCAGCCTCCCGAGTAGCTGGGACTACAGGCATGCACCACCATGCCCGGCTAATTTTTTCTATATATTTTTAGTTTTCCAGCTAATTTCTTTCTATTTTTAGTAGAGACAGAGTCTCGATCTTGCTTAGGCTGGTCTCGAAATTCTGACCTCAAGTGATCCTCCCACCTCGGCCTCCCAGAGTGCTAGGATTACAGGCGTGAGCCATGGCACCCGGCCTCATTCTTTGTAACTGTTACAAAGTATTTCAAAGTACTAATATTCCACAGTTTATTTAGCCAACCACTAATTGATGGGCTTTTAGGTTCTTCTCAATTTTATTTTATTTATTTCATTTTATTTTATTGCAATTACAGGCAGGGCTACAGTATACGTCCCCAGACCTGTCTGCTTGTCAAAGGTACATCATCAGTGCATAAAAGCTCACGATGTCATATACTTTTAGTGAACTGTTACTTTGTGATGTGAAACGCCCCCTTTAATCCTTTCACTATGTTTCACCTTCAATTTCATTTTTTCTGATATTAATATTGCAATACTCTCTTTTTGTTAGCATTTGCTTAGTAAGCTTTTTCCATACCTGTATTTTCAACATGTCTGTGTCATTTTGCTTTATGGTATTTCTTGTAAAAATCATAGTTGGATTGTTTTAATCCAATCTAACTGTATCTGATTTTCAATGCCATCGTGTATCATTTTAAAATGTATTTTCTACCAATTACATGGCCTTGGAATGAGAGAGGGAGATGCAGCAGTTCATCATCTTGAACTGGAAGTTACATATTTAAATTTTTATGTTAACTTGAAATAGTGTTACAGTTGTAATAATATGTGTGTGTACTAAAATGGATCATTAATGAAATTACCTGGATGGTAACATCGGGTGATAGCCTTGGTGGTTATAATAAGATTTTCTCTTCTTTACAAAGATTTTATTTAAGGGTTAATAATTAAACCACTAGTGAAGTAAAATTATTAACTTCATTTACTTGAACTTCATTCAAGTAAATGAACTAAATTTACCGAAAGATGAAAACTTTTAATCATTGCTTTCCTTATACTTTAGTACACTTAGTAATACATGCACTCCTAACAAGTGAGTGTAAGAGTGCCATTTTGCAATACACAAAAAGATAGAACCTGAGTTCAGAAATAACATAAGCTCACAAATTTGAACCATGAAAAGAATTCAGCAATTTCACGAAACCCTCAAGGGCTAACTTCAATTTGAAAAAATCCTCCAAGCACTCACAGCCTTTACAGAATAGTTAGGAAACTCTTTATCAGTTTTAATTATTGTCAAGCTCCTTTTAGCAGGGTCTCTCTGTCTCCTACTTTTGGGGCCCCATGGGAAGATAAGGAACGGGAAGGAGACTGCCCTCACTTCAACCCAAACATCGCTTTTCGTGCGTTGTTTTATAAGGTTTCACTTGAAAAAATAATTCTGCTACCAAAAAAAGAAGCGATCTCATGTACCATTTCCACCTCCAGTAAAACTAATCCTAAGTCCTTTACAGGCATATAAAATGTATCCTCTTTCAAATAGTTTCAGAAAAGAGAATTTTTTCAGGTCTCAGAAATGCTCAGATCTTGATTAGGAAATTCTTCAGAGTTTCCAGCCCAGTTCCTTTAAGCTCAGCTTTCTACAGTCCTGCATCTATTTCATAACAACCCTCATGGATTCGAAGATGATTATCCAGCCTTCCCCACTTCAAGCCAAATTAATTCAACTTCTTTTAATCCCTCTGTACAAATCCTACTTCCCAACATTTAAATCATCTCTGTGAGGTCCTCTTGTCTCTGAAACCCCTCCAAATTTCTCCTATCCCTCTCCAGTTACTGAAGCAAAAACTATCTACCATAAAGCTGAGCACTATAAAAAGGAAAATCCAATCTTCCTCATAGCTCCTTTGGACTTCAATTTGGTTCTTCTTCTGCCCTTCAAGATCACCTCGATGATGCTGGTGTATCAAAGATGGCAACAAACTCTTTGACACTTTCCCCGTCAAGAAGTGTGGTTAATTTCACCTCCTCTTGAATCTGGGCGGTTCCCTAACTGGACATTCTGACGGAATGGCAGAAGTGATACCCTGCCAGATTTGGCCTTAACTTTTAACAAGGCTGGGAACTTCTACCTGGGCTTCTTGGGACCCTTGCTCTGGCAGAAGCCAGCCACCATCTAAAAATCAAGCTACCCTGGGATCTCCATGCTGTGAGGAAGCCCAAGCTAGCCACGTGGAGAGGCCACATGAGAAGGATGGCCCACCAACCCCAAGATCCGCCAGCCATGTTAACCTACAGAAAGAATCATGAGATAATACCGAATTGGTATGTTATGTCACAAAGTTTTCAGGTGGTTTATTATACAGTAGGAAAACCAGAATGATTTTTTTTTTCACCTTTGTGGTTTCTTCTCCTTTCTCCCTCCCAAGGATCTTCCTGGACATTGGCACTAACTAAGGGCCCTACGAACAAAGGTGAGCAGCCTCAGGGTTCCAACGTGAATTAGCCTCCCTTATCTACCAACAAAAGGAAGATTTCCCCTGCTTGCCTCCCCAGTTTTCTTGCCTGTGTGTTTTAAAAAATATTTTTTCAAGAATATCCCAATAGACAGTCCCCCTCAGTGAGAATTTCTCTATGAGTATAAAAGTTATATATTCTGCTTTCCTTAAAACGGCATTTCTGTTATCCAGTTAACAGCTTATTTCCCAAAGCTATTCAAGTTCTATGATGTTGTAGATGCAGTTGCAAAGCCCAGCACATTTTCAAAGCAAAACAATAGGCTTATATTATTTGGTATTAACAAGAATTTTTAATTCTATGAGGTAGATCCATAACTTAGGGGCTTTCCTGGGTCGCAAAAAAGAAATCATAGCTAGAAAATGATGTTGCCAGTTTAAAACCCAAGTGTTTTAATTAATTCTCACAGTTTAGAAGATAGTATCAACAAGAACAGGGAGTTTGGACGCTTTCTTTGAACTGAGCTCATTTAAAGAACATGCTTCTAGAGAGTCAATCATCCTTGCAAGGACATGTAAGAATCCTTCCAACTGTGTGACTGGGAGCTGGGGACATGTGGGAGATGCAGTCCTCATTCCCTAATGGCGTTTTGTCGTTATATCTCAAAAAGAGCAAATAACAAAAAACAGATTTATGTTTCAAAGTTCTTCTCAATATACATAATCTCAGAGTCCAGTTTGGAGATCAGATATCATAGAAAAAAACAATAAGAAGTTCAAAAAACAAACACTTAACTGCCCACAGCAGTGTTAAAATCAGACTGATTCGGGGGCTTGGTTGCTCGGGTGAAATGGAACCTACGACCCACAGATTAATCGGTACCCCGTCACCTCATGGAAAAGGTCCTCTGGATCTGCTTGCCTGAACAAGTAACTGCAGAAAGAAAGGAAAATGGCCCGTAGTGTCATACTCAGCCACAGCTAGCAGCATCGAAATATCTATTGCAAGTACTTTTTTAGCTTATCATTTGCCTTATAATTTACTTATGTATTGAAATATTATATATTCTTTATTATATATTACATTAGTATGTACATATATTTATATTTATAGTTATTTTTAAGCTTTCAGAAGTTTTATGCTTTTTTAATTCAGACAAATATATCCATCTTTTCCTTCAGGGTTTCCATTGTTGATACCGTTCAGACCGTTGGTTACCTAATACAGAGTGCCCCTCCATGCCTGTGGCCATGGCCTCTCTTCCCAGACAAAGTCCACCTATGGGTGAGTGAATGAGGCCCAGGCCTCCAAACTGATGTCCTGTGGAGCTGCAAACCCCCATCAGGGACACATTAAGACCTCATTGCTTTAATTAGCCAAGACAGGTATAAATCCTTCTTTGATCGCCTTTGGCAGATGTGCTTTCTCCTTGGTCACAGGCCCTGCCCAGCTCTGTTATTTCTGCACGTGGCCACTTGCCCTGAAGTTACGTGCCTGACCCCTGCAGGTGTGTGCACGTGAAACCCGGTTCCACAGAGCCTCCTGCCCAGAAAAGAAAGAGAACCCAATTAGAAAAATCTGAGACAAGGACCCTGACCCAGCTTAGGCAGCTCTGACTAGAAGGTCGGGGTCTGTTTCTAGCAGAAAGTGGGTAGAGGAGAAAGAGCTGGGCAGATGAGTCTGCTGCTCTCTGACGTGGTCTCTACTGCTCTTGTTGACGGGCTCTCCCAGTATGTCCTAAGTTCCAGCTCTCTGAGAGAAGACCTGACTGAGTAAGCTGGCCACTGTTACTCCAGATGGACAGAGACAGGTACAACTTTACAAGCTACTGACCACCCTATAGAATGTGCCCTCCCCAGTCCAATCCTCAGTAGCCTGGGGGCAAGGCCTAGGGGTGCAGACCTGGCACCATGCGCACAAGCGAATGCTCAGAAGGCGCTGTGGGCAGCCCTTGGCCCTGCCCAGGTGAGCGTGGTACCTGGCAAGCACCCGCTTCACAGGTGCAATACAGCATGAGCTGTCTACCCAACACCGCACTAATCGCTTCACACGTTTCATTTGCTTCTCTTAATCACTTTTGAGGTGAGTATCATTGTCCTCATTTTTCAGGTTATAGTATGTAGAACTATGAAATGATTATACATGAGAGCCAATATTAATAACATAGATATTGGCTATTAGGACATGTGAGCAGTATCGTACGATTGCATTAAGTACTATCAACTCAACTCAGGAAGACAGAAGGATCTTAACTGTCTAGCAATGCACAATAATTAAACACCCACCCAACCTAAATATGGTCACAGCCAACAGCAGCACAAACATCTGGCAGATTCAGAACCAAAAGCAACATTATGAGAATAAATATTCAAAGAGTTCCTAAGGATATTGTCTGAGTCTGTCCTGGCTGCTGTAACAAAATGCCATAAACTGGGTGGGTTATAAACAACAGAAATTCATGTCTCACAGTTCTGGCGGCTGGAAATTCCAGGATCAAGGTGCCAGCAGATTTGGTGTTTGGTGAGGGCCCATTTCCTGGCTCAGAGATGTCATTTTCTCACTGTGTCCTCAAATGGCAGAAGAGAAGAACTCTGGTCTCGTCAGCCTTTTATAAGGGTCCACCGTCATGACCTAATCATATTCAAAAGGCCACACCCCTTAATTCCATCACCTTGGGGATTAGGATTTCGACATTTGAATTTTGGAATGGGGGAACACAAACATTCAGACTATAGCAGATTTTATGTTTAAAAACTCAAAAATTGGTAGACGAAAGTATGGATTTTATTTTAAGATAGTAGATCACCTTCATTAAATACAAATCTTTACAAAATAAAGAATTCAGTGCTAAGACTGCTTACTGTCTCATCAATAAGAATGAGAAATAATCAACCACTTCCTCCATGTAACTACCATAAACCCCATAGCGTGGCCAGGTCCACGATTTAGTAAAATAAGGAGTCCATTAAATTTTGATAGTGTTCTGTTTGTAACTAGTTCTGAAACTAGGAGACTTGGGAAAGACACGTAACTAGGAGGCTCCATAAATCTACTAAGTATGGTAGAATTGGTTACATCCTAAGGAGCACACAGTAATCAAAAAGCTGCTGTCTCAGAAAACATCTCTTAAGCTTTCAGAAAAGCAATGCCAGGGAGATTCATAGACAGTCTAAATTTCACAGAGGAAATATTTCTATCCAGGGGGCTACTGGGACCTCTAACAGCTTCTGCAATGAAATGCAGCCTGCCTGGATTCCGTGCCCAGCCACATGAGTCAAAAAGTCAGTACTCTGTCAGTTTTCTGCTGTCCTCTCGGGAAGAATTATACCACACTGAATTCTTTTTTCAGTGTGTTCACCTTTTTATTATGAAAATAATCCAAGTTTATATAAGAAAATTTAGAAAATAATGGCAAAGAATTTTAAAAATTACCTACAGTCCCACTACTCTGATAACTACTATTTACCTTTTTAATGCATGTTGAGAACCCTAAATTCAAAAATCCAAAATACAAATGTTCCAAAATTTGAAACTTTTGGCGCACTGGCATGACACTAAAAGGGAATGCTAATTTGGAGTATTTCAGATTTTGGAGTTTTGGATTTGGGATGCTCAGCTGGCAAAGATAATGTAAATATTCCAAAAGTCCAAAAAAAAAAAAAATAATCCCAAATCTAAAACACTTCTGGTCCCAAGCATTTCAGATAAGGGATACTGAACCTGTAGTAGGTCTCCTTCCAGTCTTTCTTCCATGTATATAAAGTTTTCGTTTGTTACTGGTTTTGTTTGTTTTATACATTGCTGTAGCTAGCCACAACGTTCACTTTGCAAAGTGAATATTTTCTTCATTTTCTTCACAGAAAATCATTTCACACGTGTCTCCCTGTGTGGTTATGCAAGCTTCCCAAGCGCCTGCATGCATTCTTAATCCCAGGCAGCTCCACCCAGAGTCAGCTGGTCTGTGCTCAGCAAAGGCAAGCTCATTTGATCAGCCCTGTCTGCTGAGGGAAATCTGCTCCCAAACTCCTAATGCATTTCATTACCTTTGAATTATCAGTTTGGAATTATCCACATCACTGCCCTTAATTATCCACCTCACTGCCTTCTTCATTAGCATGGAGGGTGGGGCCGGGCTGGCCTGTGTTCTCCTCAGAGCCTCAGTCACTTCTGATTAGTGAGCTGCTTGTAAAATGGCCTCAGCCCAAGCCGGCCACTGCCATTCAGTGTCATGCACGGGCAAAGCATTTCATTTACACTCTGTCTCTGGGTCAGCAGGAAGGCGATGGGTTGGGAGTGGGGATGGGGTGTTAAGGGACAGCCCACCAAGGCCACCCACCCCTCCGCCTCTCTTCCTTCCACTGCCCTCTCTCTGGCTCTCCTCCCTGCCCCCAGAGCTCGCGGTCTCTCTCTCTCTCTCTCTCTCTCTCTCTCTCTCTCTCTCTCTCTCTCTCTCTCTCTTCAGTTTTCCCCTCAACCGAAGAAAATAGCTGGCCTCCAAAGCTGGAGGGCCAGACAATAGCAACCTACAATCCTATAATACTTGTCATTCCTCCACCTCCCGGGCCCTCCTGCCACTCAAGATGCCCTAACAAAAGGCCCCCATGTGACCCCCAGGGCAAGGCCCAAGCTGATTCAAAGCAGGGATTTGAATCCATTTAAGCTAAGCAAACCAATGCCCACAAACCGGCCACACTCAATTTACTAACCTTTAAGGCAAGCAGAAACATTACTTTTCTTTTCCTTCTTTTTTTAAAATAGGAGTCGAGCAAACTGGTATCTCAAATGTATATACGGTATTTTTAAATGTTGAAGCAGGACATAAACACACTTTCCAAAGTAAAACAGAATCACAGCAACATCCACCACCACTCAGCATGTGCGCCCCTTGGAAGCACTTTATTGGGAAATGACACACCTTTGCAAACTCTCTACCCCTTCCAAGGGATTCTGCATAGGTAGACATGTTTTATTTTCTTAAACATTCACCTGTAAGCGCTAGTGCTGAGTGTTGCTTTGTAAGAGGCTGGCAACATCCTAACCTATTGATTTGCTTTCCACCCATTGCGGAAAACTCTGCAGTGAAGTGTCCTGTCCCTGGCCGGGCTTGCCGCTGGCCAGCTGGGACAGCGAGAGGCTGTTTGCTGCCCCCTCCCCCAGCCGAGGCGAACAGAGGCTCCTTGTCTGGAAGGAGCCAGCCAGGAAGCGCCTGCTGCTCAGTGTAAACGTGGACGTCCACTTAAGAAGTCAGGCTGTCTGGAGGATGGACGCTGATCAGACAGGATGGAACAACTAGGACAGGGAGGTGCCACAGTGACAGACAGGAAAGTGTAGGTAATCTCTGAGCTGTAGGCTGCTTCTGGGGTCATTATATGCCTACGACTTGGGCAGGATTGTTTTAGGAGATTGAAAGAAGTGACTGATTTGTATGACAGAATATTTGATCTTCAGGAAAAAATTTTCTCAACTTTTCTGAGTCACCCCTTACTAAAAGAAACCACTGAAAAACTTCCCTGTGGTCATTTCATAGACTAGCTTCCATCAATTCCACAGGTAAATACATTTTCCAATCGTCTCACTTATACATTTGCAAACTTACTTATTCATTTTTTAGCAAACATTTATTAAGTACAAACTAGGTGTTCGGTATCTTGCTAAGCTGTAAGTACCTTGGGGAGCCCAGGGGACATGCCCGCCGGTCCTGGCAGAGCTCTGGGGTTCTCTCTCTCTCTCTCTCTTTCATATCAGTACACACACATTGTATGTTCTATAACTTTATCAAGCACTTTATCAAAGTGGCAGGCATGCTGCTAAGTACTTTATATGCGTGATCTTTTTCTTCTTGTTTTTTGTAAATTTCAGAATATTATGGGGGTACAAACGTTTTGGTTATATAAATTGCTTTTGTGTCATTTGAGTCAAAGTTATAAGTGTGCTCATCACCCAGATAGTGTGCATGGTACCCGTTAGGTGTGAATTTGTTTCCGCAGCCCTGTTCAGCCTCTTTGGAGTCACACTGCAGGTGGGCTACCTGCGGGTCTTTCAGTTCTGGCTTCACCTCTCCACACTGGCCTCCAGATTCTTCTGCCCTCCCCAGTCTTCTCCCCGCTCTGCAGCCCAGACACCCAGAACCCTTACCCAGCACCCACTTCCTAGGCCCTTCTGGCCTGAAAGTAAAGTTCTGGCAATATATATTCTTTCTTACTCATTTAATTTGGCAAATGCATATGATTTTAATGACTCCAAGTTATCTTGATCAGCAACATTATTAGATGTTAAGAATAACCAATTTAACGCTTGTGAATGATGTACAAAATATATTCACCAACCTTCCTGTCAGTGACCCACGGGTCTGGGCTCCCAGTTTTCAATCCCCATAACATAAAGTCTGCACATATTTCAAAATCTGGAGTCCTGGAATTGACATTAACAGGCATGAAGTTTCACTAGCAAACAAGTAAAAATAATCAAAATCTATAGAACTTCTAAAACTATAGAAGTGGGCCATGACTTCTGCAAAATTTTTTCTGAACTTACTGAGTTCAAAAGTGTAATAGTAATAATTATCATAATGAATGTTGCCATTTATCGAGCACCTCCTCTATGTGGTAGTGCTAAATAATGTGCTAAACAGGTAAAATTATGCCCATTTTACAGGTGAGAAGTCTGAGGTCATCTAACTTTCCCTAAACCACTTAATAAATGCTGCAATTAGTTAGGATCTTAAGCTGTGCTAATCTGATTCACAGATCCTACATTTTCCCTGTTATGTAGCAGCAACTCTCATTCATTCACCCCTACACACACACACGCTCTTTCTCTCTCCTATCTTTCTTCTTGACTACCTCTTCCAGGTAGTTTCATTGGATTGTAAAATTTCCAGGAAACTAGAGGTTCATTAAAGCAGGAAGAACAATATAGGAGTATCTTACTTTAAAAGGAAAACAAATGTCCCTGAAAAAACTATAAAATCAATTTCTGCAAAACAAGTAAAATTTTTCAATTTATGATTCCAGAGATATATGCTCACAAAACGACCTGGAAAAAAAACATGTAGATTAAAATTAAAATGTCCTTTATCTCTGATAGGGAGTGAGAAGTGCTGTTCCCTATCAGCCATCAGGAGACTATACCCAGCCTGCAAGGGGACAAAGTCTGACGTCCCATGTTCTTGGCCTCCCCTGTGCCCACCCACCCCACTCCCCTCCAGATCCTGGAGGGGCCCTGGCACCTACATCCATTCCTTCAACTGAAGTCATTACCTATGGCTCTTGCTGGTTCAATAAGGAATGAAACAGCAGATCTGTCAAGTAGGAGGACATTCGGGTTGGCTCCTGTTCTCTGGGGCACTGGAGTCACACTACAGTGTAGGTGTCTTGCTGTGGCGATGTCTTAATTCCCTCCTGGGACACGCAGACAGATCCAGTCCCGACAGCTGACGGGAGGTCATCTGCAGAGATGCTGTCATACATGCCATTTCCAGGACCTCAAGGCTTCTGGAGTCCACCCACAGCAAAGGAGTCAGACTCATCCCCTTAAGTTCAGGTCCTTTTAAGCTGTGCGTTTGTACCGTGGGACATTTCTCTACCAAATAAAATATAAAATCTATTGACATGGTTTTTTTTTTTTTTTTTTTTTTTTAGACATAGTATAACTATTTTGCCCGGGCTAGAGTGAGTTCCGTGGCGTCAGCATAACACACACCAACCGAAAAAACCAGGGCTCAAACAAACCAAAAGCCACACCCACCCAACTAGCAGGGAC
>CAUYRT010099507.1:0-10190 GCA_963574885.1 Lepilemur ruficaudatus | reverse complement strand
TGAAGTGACATTTGTGCCCAACATGAGAATTCTCAGTAAATGACAATCCTTGCCTAGGATCTAGAGCAAGGCTGGTTGCCCTTTGCCCGGGCTAGAGTGAGTGCCGTGGCGTCAGCCTAGCTCACAGCAACCTCAGACTCCTGGGCTCAAGCAATCCTTCTGCCTCAGCCTCCCAAGTAGCTGGGACTACAGGCATGCACCACCATGCCCGGCTAGTTTTTTTCTATATATTTTTAGTTGGCCAATTAATTTCTTTCTATTATTAGTAGAGACAGGATTCTCGCTCTTGCTCAGGGTGGTTTCGAACTCCTGACCTTGAGTGATCCTCCCGCCTCGGCCTCCCAGAGTGCTAGGATTACAGGTGTGAGCCACTGCACCTGGCCGGCAAGAAAGGCTTTAAAGAGACTCTTACCAGTTTACCCCTTTCTCCGTTCCATGTCCCCATCCAACCTTTCTGCACTGGCAGGTCTGTGCATGGACTGTGCTCTCTTCCTCTGCCTGGTCCACGTGATGTTCCCACTAGGCCACAGCCCTTCTCATTCTCACCTTCCTCTTAGCAGTTAGCTGTCACCTCCTCCAGGAAGTAGTCTCTGGCCCCCAAGACTAAGTTAGTGCCTAACATAGCAGTCTTTTTCAGGCCAGGCTGCAGGCAGACACTTGGTCACTGAAGGGCCACATTGGTGAGACCCGTAAGACTCACAGTCCTTTATAGACAGCAGAAAGTATTCCAGTAGGCTCAACCGTTTTAAATTGTTGTCTGAGGTCAGGGTTGGCCCCAACCTGGCAAGTTGCTCAAATGGCAGGCGAGGGTCAGTTGGCCCCACCAAAAGGCATTGAGTCAAAGGGATCTGACAAGCTCTCAGTTTCCCTGACAAGCTCCTAAAGAAGTAGATCCTAAAAATGGAAAGTCCAGGCTCTCACTTGCATTCCCAGTCCAATTTCTCCAAATTCCACATTAAAAAAACTAAATGTATGAGGTGTTTTTTTAAAATTTTTACCTTTCTTTCTTTCCTTTCTTTTTATTTCTTTTTCTCTCTCTTTCTTTCTTTCCCTTCCTTCGTTCCTTCCTTCCTTTTCTTTTTTTCTTTTTATTTTTATTTCAGTGTATTACGGGGGTACAAATGTTTAGGTTACATATATTGCCTTTGCACCACCCGAGTCAGAGCTTCAAGCATGTTTGTCCCCCCAGTGCGTGGTGTGCAGTGTTTTATTATTTTTCATGATTATATCACTTGACAATATGAGATGTTTTGGGGAGACGTTTGCAGAGTGTCCAGTTTTCTTGGGCAAGGGCTTTGTCCCCGACCTATGAGACAACACAGTCCTTTCCTGGCTTCCTCACGTCTCTGCCCCTCTCTCCCCACCTCCCAGCTTAGCTTTGGTCTTGGGGCTGTGGAGGTGGCCCATGGGGACCTTGGCTGTAAAACTGTGGGAGAGAACAGATTCCAGCAAGTGGCTAAGGCTGGAAGCCTTATTGGCCCAAGTCATGGTAGCAGAGAGAGAGTCTCACTCTATGTATGCTTTAATGGTGCTAGCCTTTATTTATTTGAATACTTTAGATATATTTATTTCAAATTCTCTCTTAGATTGCTCTAGTATCTTCGCTTCTTCAGGGATGAGTTCTCTCATTTAAGTATGTTGATTGTACTCAGACGGACGGCATTGGACTTCCTCACATATGTAATAATTCATTCCTACTCAAGAGATTTCTCCTCAAGGGACTTGGGTTGTGAAAGTCTCTCAGTTGCCTCTGCCCAGGTCCTATTTTAGGTTTCCTGATTCCAGATAATTTTTTACGTTGGCGGATTGGCTTAGATTTTGCCACTTTGAGAATGCAAGCCCCATACCCATGGCACAGACTTAGGATTCCAATTTCATGTGTCCAGACTGGGAGGAATAAGTCATCCTCTTTTTTTTTGTTTTGTTTTTTGAGACAGAGTCTCACTCTGTTGCCCAGGCTAGAGTGCTGTGGCATCAGCCTAGCTCACAGCAACCTCAGACTCCTGGGCTCAAGTGATCCTCCTGCCTCAGCCTCCCGAGTAGCTGGGACTACAGGCACTCGCCACCACACCTGGCTAATTTTTTCTTTATATTTTTAGTTGGCCAATTAATTTCTTTCTATTTTTAGTAGAGACTGGGTCTCCCTCTTGCTCAGGCTGGCTTCGAACTCCTGACCTCAAGCAATCCACCCGCGTTGGCCTCCCAGAGTGCTAGGATTACAATCGTGAGCCACCGTGCCCGGCCTCTTGTATCTGATTTTTATCAGAAATGCTTCTAATGTCTTAGCATTAAACACATCCTGCCACTCTGGTTTAGAGAAATGTTTTCATATGGGCTCTACTGCGCCATCTGTTGACGTTCCAGGATATCACACTTACTGGAGATGGCCTTTTGGGACTTGCTAACTTAAGATAAAGTACCCCTATATATTAGGTCATTAAATATGAAATGTCCAATCTCGAATAAAAAAATGTAGTTTACTTAGCACTCTGAGAGGCTTAGGTGGGAGGATCGCTTGAGGTCAGGAGTTTGAGACCAGCCTGAGCAAGAGTGAGACCCTGTCTCTACTAAAAGTAGAAAAAATTATCTGGGCGTGGTGGTACACGTCTGTAGTCCCAGCTGCTCGGGAGGCTGAGGCAGGAGGATCCCTTGAGCCCAGGAGTTTGAGGCTGCTGTGAGCTAGGCTGATGCCACGGCACTCTAGCCAAGGCAACTGAGACTGTCTCAAAAAAAAAAAAAAGTATAGTTTATTATATCTCAAACAAGAAGGAGGTACAATTAATCAAAGTATGCTCCTAAACTACCCACACAGTTTGCAGTCTTAATGGTAGTTTGTTTATGCCAGCAGTGAAGAAGCCTGGAAAGCAAGTGGCAATGACATTGAAAAAGGTGCTTTCCACAGCTTGTTGAGAATTGAATATTTTTCCTGGCAAGAAATGGTCCAAAGCCTGGAAGAAGTGCTTGTCTGTTACGTCTTGCTCATATCTCAAATGCAGAGTAAGCAGCCCAGAGAAGATATGACAGCTCTATGGGACTGGGGACCTAAGCTCCTTCTGACTTCCTGTTTTAGCATCCCCGGGAGGTTGGCCTCATCTTCTTAGATCACAAAGGATTGCTACCACACTCCAGGCAGTGGGAAAGGGGAAATGCATTTCCCTCCCCTTTAAAGGCAGGAGCCAGAGTTTGCATACTTCCCTCACATCTCACTAGCTGGAACTTAGTTATGTGGTCAGGGCAAGCTGCAAGGGGAGCTGGGAAATAGAGTCTCTACTCGGGGTGCCCAGCTGAAGTTGGGGATTCTATTACTAAGAAGCAAGGGAAGGATGTGTATTGGGGGACAATGGTGCTCCCATTCTCCTGTCACTGTGTTTGACCCTTCTCCACCATCTGGTTTGTCACCACGTGCTGGCATAGAGCAAATCTGATTATATGGCTCCACTGTTAAGAAATTCTTCAGGGGCTCCCCGCTGCCTCCAGCAGTGAGATTTTAAGTGCAGATTTTTGAAAGACTATACTTTCAGGAATCATTTCAATAGCTCATTACTAGAGAAGTTTCTCTGAACATGTAGAGGACCAAAAAAATAAAAAATAACAAAAATAAATTAAGTGCAGATTTTCAAAGCCCTGAAGTTACATGCAAATTTTGCACAGATGTGCATTTTTCTGAAGAGAACTTTGTATTCTCAAAGGGGTCTTTTATTCTCCCTCAAGTTACAGGCTCAAGTCCCAATTCCTAATATTGGCCAGGTGCTCTGGCTCATGCCTGTAATCCCAACAATTTGGGAGGCCAAGGTGGGAGGACCATTTGAGGTAAGGAGTTTGAGACCAGCCTGGGCAACATAGTGAGACCCGCCCCCATCTCTACAAAAAATAAAAAAAATTAGCCAGGCATAGTAGCTACTCTGGAGGCTGAGGCAGGAAGCTCACTCCAGGCTGGGTGACAGATTGCGACCCTATCTCTACAAAAAGCAAAAATAAAAATCCACAAAACCAACCAAATTCTTAATATCATCATACAAGGGAGGGATGTCTCCCAACATCCCTCTCAAATCTCCTCTCCAGTCATTTCTCCCACTGACCCTTAGGTCATTCTGGAATTCTCTCTGTTGCTGGACAGGCCATGCCTTTTCACATGCTATATCTTTTTTTTTTTGAGACAGGGTCTTGCTCTGTTGCCTGGGCTAGAGTTCAGACGTGTCACCACAAAGTACTACGATTACAGGCATGAGCCACTGTACCTGGCCTTACATACTATATTTTTATGCCCACTGTTCTATCTAGAATATCCTGGCAAACTCCTGCACATCCTTACGCCTTAGCTCAAAAACCACCTCCTCTGGGAGGCTTCCCTGACTCTCTGTGTTCAAGTCGGTCTCCGCCACACCATTCAGACCTCCACCGCTTACACATTTCATAGTTGTCGTTAGCCAACGTCTGTCTCCCCCCACCACCAAACCATGAACTCTGGAGCCCAGGACCCTGAATATATCGTCCACAAATGTTTGTTGAATAAATGTCACTCATGTTCAAAAAACTGGAGTGCTCTTTCCAAAAAGTAAATCTGAGCGTTGCTTCCCGAGTTCCAAACTTGGGTCCAAACTTGTTACCGCTGCTTTCCTTCTGGCCTTATCTTCCTTCCCTTTCCTTCTCTAGGAACACTGACGGTCTCTTACTGTCCCAAATCAATGTTCTCGCTCATCTTGGAGCTTTAGTCATGCTCCTCCTCTTTTCCTGGTTAACTCCTATGCCTCCTTCCAATAGCTTAAATATCCCTCAGGAAGCCCTCCTGGACCCCTCTGCGCTCCAGACTAGGCTGAGGCCCCACCTACGCAATCCCAAGACACCCCAAGCTCTCCCAGGTGCAACTTGTCCCTTACTCCACGGAAGTTTGTCCTTCCTCCCTGCTGAACTGCTGCAAATGCTGTGCCTTGTTACCCACTAGAATAGCGCAGCCCCAAACACAGTATTTGGAAGGGAGTAGGTACCTGATAAATATGTGTTAAATGAGGGTTAAAGGCATGGATTTCTCAGTCTTAAATCTGGTTTTCAAGAGCTTCCATTGCCTTTAGAATAAAGCTGTCCCACAGCTTTTATAGCACTTTCTGGTTTGGTCCCCATGTATTTTCACTCTCATCTTTTAAAAATCCACCCTTTGATCTCAGCGCCCCACTCAAACACGAGGTCCCCAAATGCCTACTCTCCTTTCCTTCAGCCTCGGCAGTACGATTCTCTCTGCCTGGCACACTCGCCTCTGTTTACCTCTCACTCCTCGACCTTTTCTGGTCAATATCCATCAATCTTTAAGTTTTCAGTTCAGATACCATTCCTCCAGGAAGCCGCTCTTAACTTCCTAAGACCAGCTCTGGTCTCCTCCTCCCCATCCCCCGTGCTTTTTTCTGAGACAGGATCTTGCTGTGTTGCCCAGGCTGGAGTACAGTGGTGCAATCATAGCCAGACTCGAACTTTTAGATTCAAGCGATCCTCCTGACTCAGGCTCCTGAGTAGCTGGGACTACAGGCATGCACCACCATACCCGGCTAATTTTTCTTATTTTCTGTAGAGATAGGGTCTCGGTGTGTTGCCCAGGCTGGTCTCTGGCCTCAAGTGATCCTCCCGCCTCGGCCTCCCAAAGCGCTGGGATTACAGGCATGAGCCACCTCGCCCGGCCTCTGGTGCCCTTTATCAGTACCCCTGTAGTACTCTGTGCTTTCCTCTCACCTTCTACTGGTTTCCTCTGTCAGAGGGGAAGGCAAGAGACTGAACTGCACTCACTAGGATGGCTGTAATGTTGGGAAGTGTCAGGCACCTGGCGGTTCCAATAAATACTTGTTGAATGAATTTTAGAGCCGAGGGACAGTGACAGAGAGGCAGGCTGTGTTGTTGGTCTCACCACATCCTGGGCTGAGACATTCCAATGGAATGAAGTGGTGGTTATGAGGGAGGAGATCATATGCTCACATTCAAAACTCAAGATTAAAAGAAAATTGTCAAAAATCTCAGAAAGGATGGACAGAGTCTGTTTTTTTGTTTTTTTTTTTTTTTGAGACAGAGTCTCACTTTGTTGCCCAGGCTAGAGTGCTGTGGCATCAGCCTAGCTTATAGCAACCTCAAACTCCTGGGCTCAGGTGATCCTCCTGCCTCAGCCTCCCAAGTAGCTGGGACTACAGGCATGCGCCACCATGCTCAGCTAATTTTTTCTATATGTTTTTTAGTTGGCCAATTAATTTCTTTCTATTTTTAGTAGAGACGGGGTCTCGCTCCTGCTCAGGCTGGTCTTGAACTCCTGAGCTCAAAGGATCCTCCTGCCTCGGCCTCCCAGAGTGCTAGGATTACAGGCGTGAGCCACTGCTCCCAGCCCAACAGAGTCTTTTTGATCATGATGAGTACTAGTCTTCAAACTCTAGGAAAACCAGTTTGCTTTCTCTGGTAAATAAGTTGCTGTGAATAGCTGGACTCAAATGAGATACTAAAAAAAAAGGTTCCACAATGAAAGTTACCACCCTAAGGTGAGATATAAAAATAGATAGTGAGCTGGCAACATAAGACACAGACCTCCTCCTGCTGTCTGCAGAGACACAATGACAGATAAGACCCACACTGCAAATTCCCAAGAACCAAGAACAGAGAAATGGCAAGAAATTTTGAGACAGAAGATTGAGAGGCAGCATTTTAATATACAAACAATAAGGAGAGGCCAGAGCCCCGCTACTCCAAGTGAGGCTGTGGCCCGGCAGCATCAGCATCTCCTGGGAGCTGGTTAGGAATGCAGACTCTCAGGCCCAGCCCAGACCTACCATTTTCCAACAAGATCCCGGGTGACTTGTATGCACATACATGTACGCAAAGCACTGGGCCAGACCATTGATTAATGTAGGCTTTTGCTCTTACAATGTGTCTTGAGGTCAAAATAAACCCAGTTAAAGCATCTTTAGCTCATTATTTGCTCCATTCTCTCCACCTCTGAGCAGCATCAGCACATGTCACTGTTACTGCTCTGGGACTTGGACCCTGTCTTTATGAATCACGATGGCATAAAGAAGTCTGCTGCTCTGCACCAGTCCTGTAGACAGCTTTAATGGGTTACACATTGGATTCCAAGACTTCCATCAGCTGCTCCTTGCGCAGCACCCGCAGGAGGTAGGTCGTATGAAGATCTCCGTTTTTAGAGATGATGGAACTGGGGCCCAAGGAAGCTTTGATTCATCCGAGGGGCACCGAGCAAATCAGCATTTTGGAAAATCCCAGCCAAAATAGGAACTCAAGCTTTTGAGTTTCCAGTGTGGGGCGCATCAAGCTTTTTTGTCTCTCTGTGTTTAAAAGGGGGGATTTTTTGCATAAGAGATCTTAAGAAAGAACACATTCAGATAACCTTTAAGTGAGCTACTGAATAGCAACCATGCATGTGCAGGCCCCAGGACATATGGAAGCTTCAGAAAAGATCGTCCAGTGGAGAAAGCTGTCAGTCCAGGGAGGGCCCTTCCCTGCGCTGCCCGGTGCCACGGTCCTGCTGCAGCCAGGCTGGGAGGCTCTGCAGCCAGGAGCCTCGGGAAACCAACCTCAGGGCAGATGTTCTCTCATCGAGGATGTGCCGGAGAACACCGGGCATCACCGTGAGGCTGTGGATGAGGCTATGGACAAAATGTGGCGCTTCTAGATGACAATAACTCATCCCCAGGAGGAAGCTCACTCAAATTCATTAATTTCTTTCACAGGTTCAGAATAGCTGATATAATTGGACTCTGCCTAAATATGTGTGTTGTATGTCATTGGATTGAATTTTTTAATTAATTCTAATTTCCCTGGAGCAAATTAGCCACTTGATAACTAAGAAATGGTCAAGACTGTACCTTTGGCATTGACACCAATGTGCTTTTTCCTACCTCCTCTGAATTTAAGATTTCTCTGTCAACGCCATGGAAACAAAGCCCCCAAATGCGAATTATTCAGCTTATTCTGTTCCACCCATCTGCATGGTGATTCTCCTAGGGTCCTCTAGAGAATGATTGCCAGTGGGGTGGCTTAAATCCCCTCCTGTCCTCTCTAGACATGCATATTCAATGGGACATATTTGTATATACTTTTTTAAAAAACAAAAAGACAGCGTACTTTAAAATTCCATGTAAAAAGTATTGCTTTTCTAATGTGCTACTGTGCTCCTGCCTGCCCACTTACTACACGGTGCGACAACCGGTAGAGTCACGAGGAATTCAAGGCTGAAGACTTTGGATTTTTGGATGACACCAGTGCAGCCTGCACCTTGCACCTTGAACCCTGTTCTGAAGCCCATGTAGTTTTGGGGCTTGGCCTAAGGCAAAAACTACAAAGCGTCCTAATGAGCAGAATTACACGACAGGAATGTATGTGCATATTTGACATAGTTTCTTCTCTGGAGGGGTGTCCCTCTGGCTGTGACCCCTGCCCTCTCCAAGGGTGAGGGAAGAGTCCAGAGAAGGAGCCTTTTGTTCTGGCTGCCAGTTCTACAGCCACTAGGGCCCCAGGGACCTGCCCTGCTCCGCGTGGGCCCGCAGAAGCCCTGCAATTTCCATATGGGTGGGTGATTTCAGAGCGATGGACAAAGCTGTGCGGCCAGCCTACAGAGGAGAAAGAAAAGGAGATAAATTTCATCTTATCTGCCTCCCGCCCCATTGCGGGTATGCTTGGGGTGTAGGAGTCTATTCCAACCATCCAGAGACCCCAGGAGAGGAGGAGGTTCAAATGGCATGAAGAGCACAAGAAATGGGTCCCCTTCCATGGCAACAGCACTCACTCCTGGGAATCGGTGATAGTGAAATAAAGAAGGGTCACTTGGTTTTTAACACTTTTTTTAAAAAATGGAAAACAGAGGAAAGAAAAGAACTCTTGCTATTCTAGTATACAGACCTAAATGAAAGTTAGCATTTTGGTATATTTCCCTCCAGTCTTTCCTCCTGTGCAAACTCGTTGTTGGTTTCTAAATAGAGGAATGATAGTATACATCAACTTTTAACCTGCTTTTATTTGTAACTTACTGTGGTATGCTATAAAAATTTTCCTTGTTCTTACACAATGTAGCACACAATTTTTCTGTTTGGCTTTATAATTTTCCATAATTTACTAACCATTTCCCTTCTATTGCAGACTTACGCTGTTATCATACACTCAGTGCAAAAAGCATTTTCCCATTGTTAATTATTTCCTAAGGACTGACTCTTAGAGGTGGGCTCACAGCGCCGCAGGACATGCACATTTTTACCTCCTGATGCAGGATGCCACAGCACTGTTTACAATGCCAGGGCAATGCAGGGAGCTGCCAGCCTCACCGTCTACAGAAGCTGTACCCGGAGGGGGGCTCAGCAGGCAACTCTGGCCACTCTCTACAGAAAGTTGAAGGCAAAGGTGGACGTCGAGCTCTTGGAGGGCAGCTACAGTCTCTTGAATGGGCTCAATCTTGTGTCCACAATTCTGAAATCTAGACAGCTCCAAAAACCACACTCTTGGTAACTCCTTTGGAGGAAAAATCGAGCTGAGGCTGTCTACGATCCTTATTTAGCCCAGTGGGAATATTTTTACATTTTGCTGCAAAAATGGGTTTGATTAGGTAGGGGGCACCCAAGATCCCACTAGATTGTTCTCTACTGTATATACGTGGAATTACTTTCTAAAATTAGAACAATTCTTTAAAAGAAACAGGTGGGAAGTGTTAACACTCAGCTTAAAACTCTTCAGGCTTTCCTCCATGCATCAGGATGGAATCCAGCTTCACAGGAGGTATAAATAACTACAATTAGTAGCAAAAAGTAACCGAGTTGGAAGAGAGGAACAGAGTGAGCTCCAGGGAGAGGATGGCCACTGTGTGCTGGGGTGGAGGCGGGGGCTGGCTAGGGGGAGGTAAGGGAAGGAAGTGGCCTTTCAGGCCTTTCAGTGGGACCCCAAAAGATGGCACATGGGCTTCTCAAAACATATGAGATTCTTTCTCCAAAAAGGCCTCCTGCCTCTCTGGACTTTGTTTTACCACCCTTTTTTTTTTTTTTTTTTTTTTTTTTTGAGACAGAGTCTCAATCTCTTGCTCAGGCTAGAGTGAGTGCCATGGCATCAGCCTAGCTCACAGCAACCTCAAACTCCTGGGCTCAAGCAATCCTTCTGCCTCAGCCTCCCAAGTAGCTGGGACCACAGGCATGGGCCACCATGCCCAGCCTATTTTTCCTATATAT
>CAUYRT010099505.1:0-10814 GCA_963574885.1 Lepilemur ruficaudatus | reverse complement strand
TTTTATACCTCTATGGTCAGAGAAGACAGGCGGTATAATTTCTATTTTTTTTGAATTTGTTGAGATCTGATTTGCAGGCTAGTATGTGGTCAGTTTTGGAAAAGGTTCCATGGGCTGCTCAGTAGAATGTAAATTAGCTTTATTTGGGTGGAATGTTCTGTAGAGATCTGTCAGATCTTTTTGTTCAAGGGCTCTGCTTAATTCCATTAATTCTTTGCTCATTTTCTGTTCGGAGGATCTGTCCAGTTGATTCAGTGGAGTGTTGAAGTCCCCTACTACTATTACGGTATTGTTTCACATGTTATTAATGTCTGACAAGCCTTGCTTTATGTAGCTAGGTGCTCCTGCATTGGGTGCATAAATATTAAGAATAGTTAAATCTTCTTGTTGGATCTTCCCTTTCACCATTATAAAGTGGCCTTTTTTATCCTTTTTTACCTTTGTTATTTTACAGCTTATGTGTCTGCAAATAGTATAGCTACACCTGCTTTCTTTTGACTTCTGTTTGCCTGGATGATAGTTTTCCATCACTTGATCTTCAGCCAGAAAGCATCTTTGTGGGTTAGATGTGTTTCCCATATACAGCAGATACTGTGCTTATGTATTTTTATCCACTCTGCCAGTCTCTTTCTCATCAGGGCGCAGCTTAAGCCATTAACATTAATTGAAAGGATTGAAATTTGAGGAAGATTTCCATTTATATTGTTGCCTAAGGTCCAGTTGCTTTGTTTTACTCCTTGCGCCATCCCACAGCTCAAGTTCTATCCTTTAACTTTTTGAAGGTTTTATTTTGAAGAGTGTCTATTGCCTTGTTCGGTGTGAAAGACTGGTCTAAGAACTTTCTATAGGGCTCGTCTGGTGTTCTTGAATTCCAACAGAGAATGCTTGTCTGAGAAGGACTTTATTTAACCCTCATAGATGAAAATTTTGCTGGATAAAGAATTCTAGGTTGGGCTTTATTCTGTTCTAGAAGATTAAAGATAGGCACCCAGTCCCTTCTGGCTTATAGGGTTTCAGGTGAGAAATATGCAGTCAATCTAATAGGCCTGCCTTTGAAGTTTATTTGTTGTTTTTGCCTGGCTGCACCTAGGTTTGCTTCTTTTGCATTTACTTTCGTCAGTCTAATAACCACGTGGTGAGGCCTTTCGGTGTTGAGTCTCCCAGGAGTTCTGTGTGCGTCTTGTACTTCAATATCAAGATTTCTGGCTAGGCCTGGCATGTTTTCCCTCAGTATTTCATGAAATAAGTTTTCCAGCCCTTGTGAATGTTCCTCTGCCACCTCTGGTAATGCTATCAACCGGAGGTTCTGTTTTTTACATAATCCCATACTTCTTGTAAACTTTTTTCTTGTCTCTTGTTTCTGTGTTCCCTTTCTTCCTTGCTTTGTTGAGGGCATAGACATAGTCTTCAAGCTCTGAGACTCTTTCCTCTGCATGGTCCATCCTGTTCTTAAGACTTTCCATTGAGTTTTTGAGCTCTTTGAATATTTTCTTCATTTCCATGATTTCTATTTGATTCTTCTTTATCAATTCAATTTCTTTTGAGAATTTTTCATTCATTTCCTGAATCATTCTTGTGGTTTCCCTATGTTGGGAATCAGTTTTCTCTTCAATACCATTGAGTTTTCTAACAATCCATTTTCAGAATTCTTCCTCTGTTAGTTTAATTTTATCATGTATTTTAGTGTCAGTTGGTAGTGATCGAGTACATTCTTTTGGAGGTGACCTCTCTCTGATCCTTCATGTTTCCTGTGATCTTTCACTGGTTCTTTGTCATCTGGGAATTTTTTCTCGGATCGGAGATGCTGAAACTGGCTTATGAACCAAAATCTGGTAGGCTGCCTGTACTGTCCCTCAGCCTCCAGCAGGGAAGACGAGCGAAGGGGAGAAACCAGTCTGGCACCTGGGTTTCAGGATGAATAGTCTCCTTTCCAGCTCTGCCCAGGGGAGGGGTCAGTCCCTTTGGCGCAATGTCCCCAGGCCAGAGTCGTAGGAGAGGGCAGTCTGCAGTGTCCTCCCAGGTCACAACTGGTGAGGTAATCTCCCTTGCAACTCTGCCCTTCCTGGATGGGTTCCCCTTTCTTGACCCAGAGCACAGACTGCTGGGTTGGGTGGGAAACTGCCCAAGGCTAGCCTGGCAAGTCAGGGGTCATTGTCACCACATTCCTCTGTCAGCCCCTTCAGATTCCAAACTCGAGCTGCCAAATCCGAGCCAGGGGAATGAGAGGAGCGGTCACTGGTTTGGGGGATCAGAGGACTCTAACCTTGTATTCCCCCCCTTCAAATGGTGAAACCGCTTGTCTGGGGTAGGACAGGAAGGAAGACCGTGACCCCTTCCAGAGCAATCCTCAGTGTCCCCAGGCCATAGGAGGGTAACCCACCATCTACTTAGAGACATCCCACCACCAAATTAGAGCCCATGCGGTGGGCACCCGCAGAGCAGGGGAAGGGTTAGGGAACATGCGCAGCTTCCAATCCACGCTCCCAGCCCACAGCTACCCCAGCCCTCCGTGACCCAACTGTTCAGCTGCAGGGAAGAACGCTGGCTCTGTCTCTCCGGTGCCTGCCAAACCCTCAGCAAGTTCCCAGGGCAAAGTCACTTCCAAGGTATACGCTCCCTGTCCTAGTCTTGGAGGCCTCCTGACGTGAGAATGCACTCTCCGCACTCACTCCTGTGGCAGTGGGAAGCGCCTGCTCGGCTAGGGTCCTCCGCCACTCTGGGTTGACTCAGAGGAGCGAACCGGAGAGTTCAAAATTTTCCCTGCTCCAATTTTTATTCCACTTAGCCCGTCTGCCTGCACCACCGCTTTCTGATGAATTCAGCCACTTCCATGCCTGCATGGGTGTGGGGCACGGTGGGGGAAGGATTGTCTTCCAGCAGTCAAAATGCCCGGCTGCAGCCTCTGCGCTGGCTAGGACAGGATCTGGGGTCTCCCCCTGAGGCACGCATCCAACTCTCTGGGCTCCGGGAGAAATTTTCTGAATCACCTCTGTTTTCTGCCGGTGCCCAGTGTCCCACGCTGTTTCTCTGTAGGTTCAGGAAACTGGTCCTGTGGAAGTGGAGTCCACTCTCATGCAGAAGACTATCTATTTTGCCTCTGACTCTGAGAGCAGAGAGCCAGGAGGCCACCCCTAATCCACCATTTTCCACAGCCATAATTTGACTTTTTCTTTCCTGATTTAGATATCCTTTATTTCTTTTATGTTGAATGAAAGTGGTGATAGTGAGCACACTCATCTTATTCCAGTTCTTAGGGGCAATGTTTTCAGTTTTTCCCCATTCAGTATGATGTTGGCCATGGGTTTGTCTTATATGGCTTTTATAATTTTGAGGTATATTCCTTCTATGCCTAGTTTGTTCAGGGTTTTTATCATGAAAGTGTGCTGGATTTGATTTTTTTTACAATGTGTTTTATTGCTGCTGTTATTGCTTATACTCTTTCATGTTTATTCAGCTTCATAAATCTGTGGGTTTATTTTCTTCATGAAATTTAGAAAATAAATCAGTCATAATTTCCTCAAATATGTTTCTGTCTTATCCAGTTGTATTGACTATAATTGTACATATATTGAAACTGCTTAATATTTTCCCACAGCTTGCTAAGACTCTGATTTTTTAAGTCATTTTTCTCTTTGAAACACAGTTTGGATAGTTGTCTATTGTTTTCTTCATCTTTTATTTTGCAGTGACTAAACTCCTGTTAACCCATTTTATAAATATTTTATTGTAAATATTGTATTCTTCATCTCTAAAACTTTTGTTTTACATTTAAACTTTCCATTTATCTCTTCATGATGCTCATGATTTCCATCAAATCTTTGAACATATATATAATGGTTATTTAAATGTCTTTGTGTTTTAATACTATCATTTCTGAATGTTTCTATTGGCTGATCTTTCTCTTAGTTATATATTATATTCTTTTATTGCTTTGCATGTTGAGTAATGTTTGACTGAATGTTGGAGCATTTTATGTTGTTAAATATCTGGATTTCATTTTCTATCTTTAAGAAATGTTGAACTTAGTTTTTTCAGATAGTTAAACAACTTGCAGATCAGTTTTGTTGGGTAAATCTAAAGTAGCCTTTACTCTAAGACTGGATTCACCTCTACTAAAGGGTGTTTTCTTTTTTCCAATAGGCTTTACTGAATGCTCCAGTTTTTCAAGAAAGTATCTACCTCCATTTTGGCTGGTCAGAATTTGAATGGCTTCTAGCCCTGTTGTACACTCTCAGGACAGTTCACTTTATAGCTCCCCAGAAATGCTTTGCCCAGCATCATGGAGTTTCACTCTAGAAATGCAAATTTTAGTATTCAGCAACATTCTCAGCAAGCCTTCTGTGAAGATTTTTGGAACTCATTCTCTCTGTAGCTTAACAATCTTTTCTCTAGTACCTTTCCCCACAAATTTCACATGCCTAAGCTTCTTCAAATTTTGATATGTGTTTTCAACTAAGAAAGATTGTTATGCGTTGCTTGTTTTCTTACATTGTGTACCACAGTCTGGAAAGTTTTTCCAAACAGAATGTTGGGGCAAATGTGGACCTCATCATATTTATTTCTCTTATTCCCTGAGTCAAAATCCTTGCTTCCTGTTGTCTAATATCTGAAACAGATGTTTGATAGTTCATATTTTGTGTTTTTTTGTTTTTGTTTTTGTTTTTTTGGTTTTTTTTGTTTTTTTTTTTTTTTTAGTTTTCTAGTTGTTTATGGTGGGATAGCAAGTCTGGTTTCAGTCACTTCACCATGCTGGAAGCTAAAGTCTAATACTAACACTGTGAACAATTTTCATATATCTTATATTCTTATTGCATGATTAGATACGTTCATATAGGAAAAATACAGATGAGGAAAAAGAAGAAATTAAAATGGTCTTTAATTTCATCACTCAGAGATAACTACAACCTAATTTTAATTGTTGCCTAGTTTATCTCTAGGTCAGAAACTATGGAAAGTAGATTGTCTGCAGAGTTGTTTTACTCAGTGTTGCTCAATCCTGCAATCAGCTACTCAGCTGCCTACTTGAGAGACATATTTTATACAACAGTGAAAGAATTGTTCTTAAGCGAATGCCTTCCTGTGAGCATTTTGGCCATGAGAAATGAGGGAGGGATTGGGGGAGAGAATTGTTGTCATGGGCAACTGTCCTTACTGTTTCTGTGTCTTTTGGAAACTCCTTTATTCCCTATCCTTTCTATTGTATTGAATTGCTCTCTTATTTTAACAGCAGAATCTGGAGGTATAGTATATTCAATAATAGATTGCAGAAATATATCCTCTATCACCTCTATATTTCTGTTCGAATTAAGCACATAGAATTGTTCAATATATATAAAATTTCATAAAATCATTATGCTCTCCTGAAAGAGAAAACTGTTATGTTTCATCAGATGATTTGTACCAGTGGTTGCAAGACATAGGTGCATATGATATTCTTTGAGGAGCTAAATTTCTGCTCCCTATTTCACCCTTGCGTGCGAGGTCAGACACAGATATCTTCCATTACCCAAATTTTCAAGTCAGATTACACTGAATTGAATTGAATTGGAAGACTTGAAGATCAAGACTACATTTAGTGTAATTTTCAGAGAAAGTTAGCAAACCAAATGAAGGTGATAATAGCAATATTTATTCTTTTAGAGAATACATAAAACATACCAATACTTCAAGGGGTTAGTTTAACAGTGGTGATTTAAATAAATCTGATGCAGATTTTTAAAGCTGCCAGTGCAAAAAGTGAGGTCTGACAGTATATATACCAGAGAGTAAAACACATACTTTTTTTCTGGAATTAATTAGCATTAGATGCTCAGGATCAAATATGAATATTTTTCCAAAATACAATATCTAAGGTATGGGAATTGTTCTCTTTGTTTTTTGAAATCAAATAAAATCTGGCTCCAAGATCTCTACTTGCCAAATATAAGGAATAGTTCATTGAATATCTACTTTTCTTCATTTGTTTCCCCTTTTTTGGTCATACCAGGATTGAACAGCTCAGGGCAGTAGATTAGAGTCTTCTGGTCATCATTCAGTTGTCACTGCTGAGGATGTTCCTTGCCTAAACTTAAGTGCTCTGCTCTTAAAGGTAGGTGACACTACTGGTCAAAATGATCTTTAGGGGAAGTGTAGCAGAATGAAGGACCTTAGCATTTAGCACCTGGTCTTCAGGGACATCCATGTAGCTATAGTCATTTCAAGATACTGTTACCCCTAGCATGTTTCCCTGGATTTAGGCATAAGTTTAAACCACTTTTCCAACTCACCTTTCTCCTTTCCTATACTGAGAGATCCACCCTCCCCTTTCAGTCTCCTGTTAAGCCATGTCCCTCTGTTACCCTCAAAGGAAAAAATAAGACTCCATGCAATTTCCATCTAGGGTGATCCAGATTAATTTCCTTCAATGGGACCTGGACCTTTGAAAGCACATGTCATGTGTTGTTATTACCATAATAAATGCATTTGCTCTTACATTATAATTTATTCAATATTTACTGGAGATGTACAGTATGCTAGGCATTGTGTTAGGAGATGTTTGCCCTCATGTTTATAAGTGTTATCATTTACTCAATATACTCTTTTCTGATTTTAGAATATCAGAGAGATCCTTTTGTAACTATACTGGCTTCTGTTAATATCTCTGTTTTTCCCCTCCTATTATGATTATTTATAATTATACTACTTGCATGTTCAGTAGCAGCTCTAGAATTTCTATATCAGGGGCTTAAGTTGAGGACTGCTGGGGGGCTTGTTTCCAACCACATCAGCATAGCAAGCTCAGTGCTTTTACTTAGATCATAAATGTGTTTGATGTGGTCTGGGAAGTGGCTGGCGGAGGAGGGAAGTGGTAAAGCCCATTTGTTGTCCAACTCTTGGAACTGTCACTGTTGTCCAAACTTTTTGAATCACCTTCCCTCCTGATTCTGAAACCATGAAATTATGCTTATGTTTTCATTATTAAAAAGAAAATGAAACACTTTGGTACTTTTTCCAAAGTGGAGTAATAATTCCATTGTATGCCCATGGCTGTTTATATACTTTTAAAAAACATTTGGGAGCCAAATATGTTAGGAAATGCCAGGTTAAACAAAGTTAAGATTCTTACAGGGGACTAAGGAAGATGGCAGATGAGAAAAACTGCCAGCCAGAGTGTCTCTGCAAAAAAGTCAGATTTTAGAAGAAAGAGGAAAAAATAAGCAAGCAGACAAGCATATATTGGACAAGGGTTGGAAGGAGGGTTGCCTGAGACTACGGAAGACTCCATGGGAGGAGGTTGTGGAGGAGAATTGGAAGGAGAAAGCTGATGAGAAACTTGGAGACCGGTGACAAGGGTAGGTGGAGTGGCTAACTTTCCCCTCCCTTGCATCCCAGACTTCTGGTGGGCTCCTGGGAGGTTGGAGAGACCTGCTAACACCAGTCCAGAGATGGCTGCCACCAGTGACTGGTGAGCCTCTTGTGGACACAGCACCAGGCTCCCAGCTCCCCTGGGACACCTCCCAGCCCAAAGACTCAAGCCGATTGGCAGGCGCCATATTGCCTTATTCTCCCCTTCCCCTTCCCTACCCGCAGCTGCCGAGAGACACAATTTAGACACCACCCAGAGGCATCTCCAGGGAACAGGATTTTTCCATTTGGGGCCCTACAGCAGACTGAGGGGTACTTAGACTGTGAGCTCCCTACCCACCAGCCCTCCCAGAGGTTGCTGGCCTTGTGACTCCAGGAAAACAGGGCAGATACCAACACTGAGACATTGACCTAGCTTGAGCACCCTGTGGGTGACTTAGGACTGACACCCCTGTTCCTGGTGAGGTCAGGGTTTGAATTTCAGGGCACAGGAGTCAGACCTGCAGACCAGACCCGGTGTACCCAAGTCTCACATTGCCCTGGGGCACAGAAGGGATATTTGTGAACATGCCTATAAGGTGTGTGTGTGTCTTTGGGGGTGGATCAGCGTGCTTGAGGGGCAACTCTCTGCTATCCTGGGCAGGGAACCGCCTGGCCCGCATCACAGCCAGGGGAGACCTGCTGGTGTGAGGTCCTGCCTGATGGCAGAGGCCCAGGAGAAGCTGTGGAGCCAGGGAGGGTGGAAAGGAGTGAGACTTGCTCCAGACTGCAGGTCTCAGACAGCCCCACCCCCACATGCAGACTTTCTGGCTGAGTGGGGACATTTCAGGCCCTCCCTGACAGCTTTTCCCAGAGCAAAGGAAAGGCCTTTGACCCCTGCCAACAACAATTGTGGTGCTTGAGGGCAGCTTAACCAACCCAGCTCCACCCAAACAAATTTCGAGACCTGCTCCCACTGAGGTGGAGAATAAGGACACACCTGGAAATCCCAAGGCACCATCCATCACATGAGGCACTAGAGTGCCTCTCCAGAGGAACAAGAGCTGATTACAGGACCCAAAAACAGCACTGCAGTCTGCTCCTCCCAGCAAGCACCACCTACTGACAGGGAGGTCATTCTGCACACCCATTTACTGTATCTACTGACTCATTACATGGTGTGGTCGAATCTCACCTACAAACACGACCTACTGGATCAGAGACTAAACAGGTCATGTCATTATCCAAATGAAAACCTAAAGGCAAGAAGCAACAACTGATCCAGATGGAAAGAAATCAGCAAAAGAACACTGGAAGCATGAAGAATCAAACAGAAAACGCATCCCCAAAGAGAAACACTAACTCTCTAGAAATGGGCATCAACCAAAGCCAGAACAATAAAATGACAGAAGAAGAATTTCGAACATGGATTGTAAGAAAACTGAATGACATGCAACAAAAAATAGATAACCAACACAAAGAAATCATAAAAAAAATCCAGGACCTAAAAGAAAAATTCAATCAAGAAATTGAAATATTAAAGAAAAATCAAACTGAAATCCTAGAAATGAAGAATCTATTCAAGGAACTACAAAACACAGTGGAAAGCCTCAACAACAGGGTAGAGTAAACAGAAGAAAGAATCTCAGAGACTGAAGATAACAGCTTCCAAATAAATGAGTCACAGAGATAGAGCAGAGAATTAATAGAAAAGAGCAAAGCCTACAAGAAATGTGGGATTATGTGAAGAAACCTAATGTGAGGGTTATGAGGATTCTGGAAGGGGAAGAAGAAAACACACAAGGGTTGGATAAGCTATTTGAAGATATAATAGAGGAAAATTTCCCAGGCCTTGCTGAAAATCTAGATATCCAAGTACAAGAAGCTCAAAGGACCCCTGGGAGATTCAATGCAAATAAGAAGACACCACGAAATACAGTCATCAGACTGAACAAAATATCAACCAAAGAGGCACTTCTACAAGCTGTAAGGCAAAAGAAGCAAGTAACATACAAAGTAAAGCCAATCTGAATAACACCAGACTACTCAACTGAAACCTTATAAGCAAGGAGAGCCTGAGGCCCCATTCTCACTCTTCCGAAACAGAATAATGCCCAGCCTAGAATCTTGTACCCTGAAAAACTAAGTTTTGTATAAGAAGGAGAAATAAAGACATTCTTAGATAAGCAAAGACTGACAGAATTTGCCAGGACAAGACCAGCCCTCCAAGAAGTACTCAAAACAGTGATACCTACGGATCACCACAATAAACACTCATAAATGTAAAACTACCCAAAAGCTAAAGAGCAAACACCAGATACCACAATGGCTCAGGAGAGAAAAGAAAGGAACAAAGTTCAACCCAACAGAATGAACAGAAATCTGCCCCATCTATGAGATCTACCAATAAATGTGAATGGCTTGAACTCCCCACTCAAGAGACATAGGCTGGCCGAATGGATAAAAGAATATAAGCCAAGTATCTGCTGTCTTCAGGAAACACATTTAACCTGCAAGGATGCATTTAGACTAAAGGTAAAGGGGTGGAAAACAATATTTCAAGCAAATGGAAGCCAAAAGAAGTGTGGTGTGGCAGTTTTGATTTCAGATAATTTAGTCTTTAAATCAATAAAGGTATTGAAAGACAAAGAAGGTCACTATATAATGGTGAAGGGTACAGTTCAACAAGAAGACATAACAGTTCTGAATATGTATGAACCCAACTTAGGTGCACCCAGATTCATAAAGCAAATTCTACTTGATCTAAACAAACTGATAAACAACAACACCATAATAGCCGGAGACTTTAACACCCGGCTGAAAGCACAGGATAGATCCTCCAAACAGAAAATTAATAAAGAAATAATAGACTTAAACAGAACGCTAGAACAAATGGGCCTGACTGACATTTACAGGACATTCTACCAAAATACCAAGGAATATACATTCTTCTCATCAGCTCATGGGACATTCTCTAAGATTGACCATATCGTAGGACACAAAATATGCCTCAAAAATTTTTAAAAAATAGAAATTATACCATGCATCTTTTCATATCACAGTGGAATAAAAGCAGAAATCACCCCTAACAGAAACTCTCATTTCTACAAAAATTTGTGGAAACTAAACAACCTTCTTCTGAATGATCACTTCATAAATGGGGAAATCAAGATGGAAATCAAAAGATTCTTTGAACTAAATGACAAAGGAGACACAAGTTATCAAAATCTGTGGGACAGAGTTAAAGCAGTCCTGAGAGGAAAGTTTATTTCCATAAATGCCTATACCCAAAAGTCAAAAAGATCACAAATAGACAACCTAATGAATATACTCAAAGAGCTAGAAAAAGAAGAACAGACCAACCCCAAACCCAGCAGAAGAAGTGAAATCAAGAAGATCAAATCAAAACTAATGAAATTGACAACAGGGAACTATACAAAAGATTAATAAAACAAAAATCTGGTTCTTTGAAAAATGAAACAAAATTTACA
>CAUYRT010099503.1:0-39866 GCA_963574885.1 Lepilemur ruficaudatus | reverse complement strand
GGCAGAAACTATTAGAAAAATTCTCTGGGTTAACATCAACACTGGCAGCCTGAGGCTTCATGAACATCACTGCGAGAAAAGAGCTTCTCCTCAGTGTGCTCCACCCAACTCAGATGTGACAGGCATGCACTGCATTGCCCTGGCAACGAGGGAGGAGATGGCCTAGTGTGTGCTGCTGATGTTACATAGGAGGATGAGTGGTGGCGTTGGGGTGTGGGATGCTGGGGTATTTTTGTGTTGCAGCAGCATGATCAAAAGATTTAGGCACTGCCACACTAGACCTGCCTCACTCATTTAATCCCTTTCCTATGCCTTGATAGTAATTGGAATAAACCAAACATTGTTGTACTATTTTGGTTTGTTACATTGCTTATAATTATGGAAGTGTTTGTGAATCTTACATTGGACAACTGGTTCTTATTTCCCCATGTTTTGAAGAAGGTTATGCTGTTTCATGGGAACAAAATGCATTTTCACATTTGAAGATATGCTCACAATAATGCATGATATATGTAGCTGCATCCAGTAAATTTGTGATTCATGGGGAAACATCAAGTAAAGATCTAGTTTTAGTCTGATAAGAATATAACAAAGGGTTGTTTATACACAATGGCATTATTGGCTGAAGCTTTCACTCTGTACTGCCCTCATCCTGACATCTGGGGCCATCAGATGTTCCTTCATTTATCCTGTTGAAATACAGCATTTCGTTCAGCCATCTCCTAGAAAATTTCTTCTTTATAACTCCTATGGACACAATTCCCTGACTTTTCTGAGGCTTCTCCATCTTCCTCCTCATCAAAGTATAGCAGGACAATGAAACAATAAGTACTATACTAAACAAGTTACCAAACCAAATTCAGCTTTCTCATTCATAACTTATGAAGAATAATAAGCTCCTCATGAGAAGGGTGATAGGATTAAATGAAATATATGTAAAATTCTTACTAAAATGTCTGACACATAGAAAGCACTTGATACTTGTTAGCCATTACTGTTATTATTTTTCCTAGTAGAGTGTCCTTTCCCTTTCCCCTGACTCCCTGTCCTTCCTGACCTTCTGGAAAATGTTTTAGGCCAAATAATTGGTCCACCCATTACAATCTAAGAGGGCTGATAGGAGAGGTGGTGCTAGAAAAGTCTCCAGAAAACAGATGTCAGATAATGAACAAATTCTGTCTCATACATTCTCAACAGGGACGATATCACCTATCTCCAAGGGGTTAGAAATTAGTTCCTGGGTGGGGAAAAAAATCTTAGATATTATAATGGTTTGTGGTCCTCCAAAAGACCAAAGTACATAAACAAATATACAGTATATCTACGGTATCCAAATTTCATGGGGTTGGGTGATTAAGAAAAAAATACCTAAAACGTTTTTTTTAAGGGGGACAATAATGAATAAAAGGTTGAGTAACACTGTTCTGTCTGTAGATTACAGTTTCTTGTTTGGGCACAAATCCTCACAAGTCAATCATAAGCACAGAGGACAGGAGATAAATAGTTTAGGGGTAATTAACTTGACTTGAAATCAATCCTATTTGTGCCTATTTAGTTCATATGGCTGGACCTTGTCCAATTTGACCCTCTCTCTCTAAGTGAATCTTCCTGCCCAGTTGGCTCTTCCTGGTCAAGTCAGTCTTATTACTATTCTATTCCAGAGTGTCATTCGTTTTAAATTTCTTTGTAGTTCAAATACTATTGCATCAGAACCTTCAGAAAGGCCTAGCACCACACAGACTGCCCTGTTCCAGAGCTAGCTGCAATTGAGCACTCCCTCTAACGTTCCCTGTGGCACATGAGAATGTGCCACATGTGTGAGAAGGCTGCACGTGAGAATCGCCAAGGGCACCAAAAAATACTGGTGCTCATGTTCTATCCACAGAGATTCTAGTTTAATTGGTTTGTGGCAAGATTCATGTCCTCCTCCACGTATTCTAAGGACTCACCTGTACACTTGCATCCTACTGGGCAACGGCTCTAAAACATCAATGTGCATCTGTGTTAGTGTATAAAAATATTTTTTTGTAAATTTACCTTGCATCTTATAATCCTATTTGTATTCATTTTCTAGGGCTATCATAACAAAATACCATATACTGGGTGGCTTAAACATCCGAAATTTATTTTATCACAGTTCTGGAGGCTAGAAGTCCAGGATCAAGTTGTCAGCAAGTTTGATTTCTCCTGAAGCCTCTCTTTTTGGCTTGCAAATGAATGTCTTCTCTGAGTCCTCACACAGTCTTTCCTATGTGCATGCTGTCTTTCTGTGTGTCCTAATGTCTTCTTAGATTGTAAGAGGATACCAATATGAGGACACCATTCTGATTGCATTATGGCACACCGTAACAGCCTCATTTTAACTTGATCACCTCATTAAAGGCTCTATCTCCAAATACATTCTTGGGTAATGGGTGTTAGGGCTACAACTTACTGATTTGGAGGGACATAATTCAGTCCAGAACAAAATTGAACTTATTAAATAGTTCTGATAGCTTTTTATGTATTCCTTAGTGTTATCTATATACAAGATCCTGTCATCTGTGAATATAAATTCTTTATATTCTTCCTTTACCATATAGATGCCTTTAATTTCTTTTATTGCTTAAATGCCTTGGCTAGAACTTCCAGCAGTTGAGTAAAAGTGGTAAGAGTGGACATATTTGTCTTGTTCCTGATGTTAGTAGGAAAGCATCCAGTGTTTCAACCTGAAGTATGATGTTAGCTGTGGGTTTTTTACATGGCCTTCATCAGGTTGGGAATGTTCCCTGGTTCAGTGGGCGTTTTTATCATAAAAGGATGTTGAATTTTGTCAAATGCGTTCTCTGCGTCTTTTGAGTTCATCGTGTGGCTTTTGTCTTTTATTCTATTAATATGCTGTATTACATTGATTGATTTCCATGTGGTAAAACAAACTTATATTCCTGGGATAAGTCTCACTTGGCCAGGGTACATAATTCTTTTTATAAATTGCTGGATTTGATATGCTAATATTTTGTTAAGGATTTTTGAGTCTATAATCATAAAAAATATTGATTGTTAGTTTTTTTTTCTTCTGACATCTTTATGTGGTTTGGTATCAGAGCAATTCATAAAAAGAATTAGATGGTGTTTCCTCCTTTTCTGTTTTTTGAAAGAGTTTGGGATGAATTGGTGCTAATTATTCTTTAAATATTTAGTAGAATTTATCTGTGAAGACATCTAATTTTACTCTTATTTATTTATTTATTTCAAAATATTACAGGGGTACAAATATTTTTGGTTACATGTATTGATTTTGTTATGCTTGAGTCAGGGTTATAAGTTTGCCTGGCACCCAGACAGTGTTCATTGTACCACTCAGGTAGATTTTTGCCAAAACCCTCTTTCCCCCTACCTGCTTGATTTCCAAAAGCTTTACTTTCTCTGTGCACATGTGTGCTTGTTGGTTAGTTCCAACTTAATAGTGAGTATATGTGGTGTTTGTTTTCCTATTCTTTAGATACTTCACTTAGGATAATGGTCTCCAGTTCCATCCAAATTGTTGCAAAATGCCTTAATTCATCCTTTTTCATGGCTGAGCAATATTCTATAGTATACATATACCACATTTTTGTTAATCCACTCATGAATTAATGGGCACTTGGGTTGATTCACATCTTTGTAATCGTGAATTGTGCTGCAATAAACATTCGAGCGCAGGTAGCTTTTTGATAAAATGACTTTTTTTTCCTTTGGGTAAATACCCCATAGTGGGATTGCTGGATCAAATGGTAGGTCTGCTTCTAGTTCTTTGAGGAATCTCCATGCTGTTTTCCTTAGAGTTGTACTAATTTGCAGTCCCACCAACAGTGTATAAGCATTCCTTTCTCTTTGCATCCACACCAGCATTTATTGTTTCTGGAGTTTTTAATGAAAGCCCTCCTAACTAGGGTAAGGTGATATCTCGTTGTGGTTTTAATTTGCATTTTCCTGATGATTAGAGATGTTGAGCACGTTTTTCATATGTTTATTGGCCATTTCTCTATCTTCTTTTAAAGACCCTTTGTCTTTGAAAAGCTTCTGTTCATGTCTTTTGCCCTCTTTTTAATGGGGTTGCTTGTTTTTTGCTTGCTGATTTGCTTGAGTTCTTTGTAGATTCTGGATATTATCCCTTTATTGGATGTATAGCTTGTGAATATTTTCATCCATTCTGTAGGTTGTCTGTATAGTCTGTTGATTATTTCCTTAGTTGTGCAGAAGCTTTTTAATTTGATCAAGTCCTATTTGTTTATTTTTGTTGTTGCTGTGATTGCCATTGGGATCTTCTTCATAAATTCTTTGCCTAAGCGAATATCTAGAAAAGTTTTTCCAACATTTTATTATAGAATTCGTATGGTTTCATGCCTTACATTTAAGTCTTTCATCCAGCTTGAATTAATGTTTTTGTGAGTGGTGAGAGATATGGATCCTGTTTCAATATTCTGCATGTGGCTATCCAATTTTCCCAACACCATTTATTGAATAGAGCTTCTTTTCCCCAGTATGTATTATTGTCTGCTTTGTTAAAGATCAGTTGGCTGTATGTGTATGGTTTTATACCATACACATGGGTTTTCTGTTCTGTTCCATTGGTCTATGTCTCTATTTTTGTGCCAATACCATGCTGTTTGGTTACTATAGCCTTGTAGTATAGTTTAAAGTCTGGTAATGTGAAGCTTCCAGATTTGTTCTTTTTGCTTATGATTGCTTTGGCTATTTGGACTCTTTTCTGGTTCCAAATGAAGCATAGAATTATTTCTTCTAGATCCATGAAATATGACATTGGTATTTTGATGGGGATTGCATTGAATTTGTAAATCACTTTGGGTGGTATGGACATTTTAACAATGTTGATTCTACTGATCCATGAGCATGATAATTTTTCCATCTGTGTCATCTGTGATTTCTTTCCTTAGTGTTTCATAGTTTTCTTTGTAGAGATCTTTCGTCTCCTTGATTAAGTATATTCCTAAGTATTTTATTTTCATTGTAGACATTGTGAATGGTATTGAGTCTTTGACTTGACACTCAGCTTAACTGTTATTGGTATATAGAAATGCTACTGATTTGCATAAATTGATTTTGTAACCCAAGACTTTGCTAAATTTATTTATCAATTCAAGGAGTCTCTTGGTGGAGTCTTTGGGGTTTTATAAGATTTTATCATCAGCAAAAAGCGATAGTTTGACCTGCTCTTTCCTGATTTGGGTACCCTTTATTTCTTTCTCTTGCCTAATTGTTCTGACTAGGACTTCCATCATGTCAAACTTCAGCTGTGAGAGTAGGTATCGTTTCTTATTCCTGATCTAGAGTAACGCATCTTGAGATTCTCCATTAAGTATAGTGCTTTCTGTGGATTTGGGATATTTAACGTTTACCAACTTTAAGTTCCCTTCTGGTTCTATTTTTTAAATTATTTTTAAAATAAATGTATATTGTACTTTATCAAATCTTTTTAATCCATTTACTAAAATAATCATATACATTTTTCTTTTTTAGTCTGTTAATGTAGCTAATTATATTACTGACTTATCTGATGGCGAACTATCCTTGCATCCCTTGGGAAAAGCTATATGTTATTATGATATATTATATTTTAAATACACTATTGGATTTCCTTAGCTAATATTTTATTAAGAGTTAGTGGGCCCATAATCATTTTGCCTACCCACATTCTTTTTGCTTTTTGGAATAAGTGCTATATATGCTCATAGGATGAGATCAGCAGATAGAAGTCACATAGTGCAGAGATAATCCTAAGTAGAAACCAACCCCTAAAGCATAGAGCTTACAACAATAAATATATATTTTCCTTGTTGAGAATCTTCTGCATGTTAGCTGTTTAAACAGTTAAATAGTCTTATTTAAGCTGTAAAGAAGTCTATGAAATGCCATGTACTGTATTAATACTTAGAAGAAAAAAGGGGAAATTGGATATTAATGGATTACTATAAGTCTACCATAGAAGGTGGTTGATATGATCATATATCTTAAAAAATCCAAGATATTCAATAAACAAATTATTGGAAATAATGAGAGCTCAGCAAGGCGGTTAGGTACATAAAATCAGTAGCATTTCTGTACCCTAGCAGTAACTATAAAAAATAATAAAGGATATCCCATTTACAATAGCAACATAAACCATAAAAGAACCAAGAAATAATTTTAATAAAACACATGCAAGACCTTTAATGAGAAGAGTCTAATAATTTAAAGAAAGATGTAGAAGAAGTCCTAAAATAAATGGAGTGATAGCTGCTTCTGGCTTAAAAATAATTAATATTATGAAAGTCAAGTTTTCTCCAAATGAATATGTGAATTTAAGGGAATAACAATCCAAATCTAGCAGATATTTTTTAAAATGGCACTTGATAGGTTGATTTAAAACTTCATATGAAAGAAAAACTACCAAGCAAGAGTAACTAAAGTGTTTTTGAGAAAGAAGTGAAAGAAATAAAGTGAGTCCTGCCTTACTACATACCGAAGTATATTAGAAAGTAAGTACAATTAAAACTCTGGGACTGGTGTAGCAAAAGACAAATGCATCAATGAATCAAAATGCAGTCCAAAAAGAAACTTTTGTATATGGGAATCTAGTCATCATAAATTCATACTTTCAAATAAATTTAGCAAAACAAGTACTACTAAATAAATGATGGGGCACATAGCTATACTAACAGGAAAAAGAAATGTTATTTTTTCTATTATGCACCACAAAGAAAAATTATCCCTAGAATCTGAAGGTGAGGAAGTGTGTTTTACAAATGAGTTTATGTCTGTTCCCTCCTATAACTAGATAAATAATGGTAAAAGAATAAGAAATGAGATAATAAATACACAGAATAAAGAGGACAGTAAATAAGGAAAGAGTATTTTATGAGAGATGTCAGCAACATTTTGGAAGCTAGAAAGCAACTTTTTTGCCTTCTCTTCCCTGCCTTCCTCTGCCCTCCCTCCTCACCCCTTCCCTCTTCTCTTTTCTTTTTAAGGTGTGCCGTGACTCCAGCATTTCTCTCTCCAACTCTAGCTCAGGCTGATAGCTCTCTCCAGGCATATTGTTTAATGTGTTTAGAAAGTGGTTCTCAGATCATGGGCCATTGCCGTCAGCTCCAGAATAAGCCAGGGAGAAGAAAATATAAGCCGGTTTTCCTAGGGCACTGCCAAGTAGCAGAGTAGAGAATGAGAGCAGGCTGCCAACGTTCATCTTAACAATGCAGTGCACACATGGGGCAATCTCCACTCTCACCTAGGGGGAGGGGAGAGAGATGCATTGCTGATCTACAGGGTTCACTTAGCTTAACATCCTCACTAGAGTTTTTTTCACACAGGTAGTTGTGCTTTTATTAATATTAAAGATTCTGAGAACTAGGCTGGGCATGGTGGCTCACACCTGTAATCCTAGCACTCTGGGAGGTGAAGGCAGGCAGATTGCTTAAGCTCAGGAGTCCAAGACCAGCCTGAGCATGAGTGAAGACCCCCCCTCTCTATTAAACATAATAAAATTAGCTGGGAATAGTGGCGTGAGCCTGTAGTCCCAGCTACTCGGGAGGCTGAGGCAGGAGAATCACTTGAGCCCAGGAGTTTGAGGTTGCAGAGAGCTATCATGATGCCACTGCACTCTAGCTGGGGTGACAGAGTAAGACTCTGTCTTGGAAAAAAAAATTCTGAGAATTAACATTTTTAAGTTACAAACCAGTTCTTAAGTCTGTCTTCCCATCGCTTGTCAGTCTTTTGGCTAGGATCAAGTGTAGTATCTGTTCTTATCAGTTTAATATCTGATACATTAAAATTTTTTTAATTAAAAAATAAACAAAATCTGTCTTCCTTAAAGTTAGGGGGAAGGCAAAAGTTCTAAGAAGGATACAGGGTGTGGTGGTAGAATTCTAAACACGGAGGGCAGCCCAAATAAAAAGCAGCATCTCACTAGGGACTGGTATAAAAACGTCTCCCTGACCATGCTCAGGTCAGATTATGAGCATTCCAGTAGTCTCCTGAGTTGCCTAGTCCAGGAGCTATTGCTCAAAGGGATGTTGAGATGGATGAATTGGAATGAGGAAGTACAGATTTAATCACATCTGCATGCTCACAAAATGGGATAAAAGTTCTCACCATCCAAAGGTGGTATCACAGATGATGCACAGTAATTCTCTTGAGAAATTAAAATTTGGAGAGCTCCTTCTCGTGCTCCATGGACAAGAAAACAAAATTGTCATTTGCAAACTTGAAAGTGTAGGTTAGGGTGCTAGGTGCAGGAGTGACCAGACAGAGGGAGATGGAAAATAAAAGAAATCTAATAAACAAAACATAATTGGCCCCTCGAGATTTCATCCCTAAAGTTAGAGAAAGTTGCCTGATCCAACTGCACTTTCTTCAGTTCCACGACTTTCCCAGTCCCGCTATCCTTCCAAGACACAGGATGGCCTTCTCCAAAGGTGAGTCGGGAATTTTCCATGTTTCTTCAACACTTATTTAACTACATGAATGATGGAACCAGTTTCATGTAATCCATAGTCTTCCTCAAGCCTAAAGTTATGGTGTTCTTCAAGCTTAAGGATATGGTGGCTTAATATAGTTGTCTTCTAGTGGAAAACTGTCCTAAGAAAATATGTTCTGGCTATTCAAATTAGGGAGCCTGAACTTTTCAAGTAATTCAAGGATTCCCACCCTTGATCCCTGCCAGTGTGTCCTAAGGGGCCTTTTCTTTGCTGATGTCAGTGGAAGGTGACTTTCAGAGACAAGCTCTTTTTTCTTCATACAGAATTTTCTTTGGGGAACAAGTCTTTAAAGGAGCATCTCTGTCCAAAATGCTTCCCACAACTGGCTATCTAGGGCTGGTCGGGAATGTAATGTAGCTTCTGTAGGTCCGTGTCCACATCTGCATGCTGAATAGGTTGCTTAGCTGGTGCGTGTTTCAAAAATATTCTAACACTTTCAAGTTTATTACCATTTGTATATTCATTTAATAAGTCATATTTTTGCCATTTTTTATTAATGTCAGAGAGGTATGTACTTACACCTCTGGGAGAAGGATAATTTATGCCATTATCTTTACTTTATAGATGGGAAAACTGATGTGCTAGCATGTTAGGGGAATATTTGGTTTTCTCTAAAGCTTTAATCCAATGGAAAGAGTGTTTCAAAATGAAAATAAGACATAGTTGCACGAAAATGATCCAAAGATACAGATCTGTTATTGGTAACATGAAATGCAGGCAATGCTACTTGAAATTAAGAATTGGCTGAGCTACCCATTGTGACTGGATCTACCTGATGCTCCTTGTCTAAGTACTCTGGGACAGAGAAGAGAAAAGACGAGAAGGCCGTGTGATCACAGCAAGAGCTAGAAAGGAGATGAGCAAGAGGAGGGGGCACCAGTGCCTCAGGAGGCAGATGGACCCCTAATTCAGCCTGTTCGCCAGCCCAAATCTGCACCATCTTCCCCACTTCCTTTGTGTTCTCTATGGGTCTCACTTAGTCTTCCTTTCTTCATCTCATGTCTACCTCCTTGCAAAACTCTTCAAATAGCTTTGAGTAAAGGCTTTAGGAACACCTCATTGGTCTTTGGTAATGCAGGGATGTTTCTGGTGAAGTAGTTTCTCTCCGTTACAAAGCAGATCATGATGCAGTGGCTGATGAACTGAAATTAAACTTGTGTAGAAATAACTCAATCATGCCAAATAGATGTACCTTAACTAAGTGATTTTGAGTCCTTCATATTTTGGTGGGAAATTTGTTTTTTTTTTCAGGACTATAACTGAAAAAAACATTGTCCTGAAATTTTTTGTGTGTACATGGGGATATCTGCTGTTCAGAGTTTCTGAAAATCATTGATCTCCCTGGTAACTCTGTTTTGAGCAGGGCTTCCACCAATGAAAGAACCAAATTCCAGAAAATGTTCACTGCAAAGAAGGGCTAAATATAACACCCTGGAACTGAATAACCAGACTAATAAAATATTGGAAGTGCTATTGTATGTATAAAAATATTAGATAACTCTAACTACATACAAATTGATTAAATGTCAATAAAATGACGTCCATAAATGTAGGTTTCAATTTTCCTTTCTCCCATTTTCATAGTTTTCACTTTTTCATTTGGTTCAATTTTAATTCTTGGGGAGATTCATTGTATTATTATTTTTTTTTTGGCCTTCCTTTCTGGTTTCCTTTTTGCTTTATGACCTTTAATTCTTTCTTAGAGAAAAGTTAAACTTTTTACTTTCCCCCATAGATAGCTTATCAATAAGTTCTCTTATTTGTTTATTCTTATTTACATTTAAATATCCACTCCCCTTTCTCCATTTACTCATTTTGTATAATTTTCTATTTCAGGTATTTAATTATCCATCTATTTATTTATTTGGGATAATTTTTTTTAGAAAAACATTTAATGTATGTGTGTGTTTATATCACCAGTCTCTGAAGATTTTTTTTTTTAAATTGAGGTGAAATTCACAGAACATAAAGCTAACCACATTAAAGTGTACAATTCAGTGACATTTGGTACATTCACAGTATTATAATTTTATGTTTTATGTGTACAGGCAAATAGGCATGACAAGAAGCTTGTGTCAAGCTTGGGCACGTGTGAGTGTGTTTGTATGCAGAATCTAAGTTAGTCACATGGAAGGCATTCCCATGACTATGGAAATCACCTCTGATTCTTCTCTACCTGCACAGTGATTTCAAGGTAAATACATGGCCACTCAGCATTAAATCTCTGCCTTTGGTGTGATTAGCAAGTGAACTGGAAACATAGCCCCCTTTTTATTTTAGTGTGGCTGTTACTATTTACACAAATAGTGGGGAATATGTTGGCACTATTTATAAGCTCTCACCACTACCAAAAATACTTTCCCACTGGGGACAGCCAAGAAGAAACAAATCTTCCCAACCAGATAAGACACATCTCTTCAGTCCAGGAGCCTTTGATATCTCTCACCTTTTTCTTGTTAGGAATATTCTTTTGGCCAGACAAAACTATACTTAAGTTCAAATTTTCTTTTGAAAGCTGATTTTTAAAAATAAGCACTCACCTTTATCCACTTCTGAAATTAGATAATTTTTAACTGACAAGTTAAAATTATATATATTTATGGTGTACCACATGATGTTTTGATACATATATACATTGTGGAATGGCTAAAACAAGCTAATTAACGTGTTTCCTCACGTATTTATCATTTTTTTTTGTGGTGAGACTACTTAAAATCTACTGTTAGCAGTTTTCAAGTGCACAATATATTGTTATTAACTGTAGTCACAAGAGTACAATAGAGCTCTTGAATTTATCCCTCTTGTCCAACTGAAATTTTGTATCCTGTGACAATTGTTTTCATTATTTTCCATGATCAGAACACTTTAATTTTTCTTACAGGGGAAGAATGGTTTCTCAGTCCTGTATTCATTGTAAGCTGTTGTCTTCATTACCAAACCAGACACAAATTATAAGAATAATTATCTGTTCAAGTTTATAAAAGAGTCCAGTTAATTGTATACTGCAAGAAGATAGTCCCTAAACAGGAATAGTGTGCTGGTATTTTTCCTCTTTGAGCTGTTGCCCACGGCTTGAAGGCCAGACTTCAACTTCACAGGTAAGTGGGAAGGAACCTACTTTGGTCCACCCTGACTCTTGGAATTTTCAGTCTCTATAGTGAATGAGATCACTGGATCAAATGGTATTTCTATTTTTAGCTCTTTGAGGTATCTCCAAATTACCTTCCACAGAGGTTGTACTAATTTGCAGTCCCACCAGCAGTGTAAGAGTGTTCCTATCTCTCCACATCCATGCCAGCATTTGTTGTTTTGGGACTTTTTGATAAGGGCCATTCTCACTGGAGTTAGGTAATAGCTCATTGTAGTTTTGATTTGCATTTCCCTAATAATTAGAGACGTTGAGTACTTTTTTATATGTTTGCTGGCCATTATTCTGTCTTCTTTTGAAAAATTTCTGTTCATGTCCTTTGCCCATTTATTGATGGGGTTGTTTGATTTTTTTCTTGTTGATTTTTTTAAGTTCTAGATATATTCTTGTTATCAGACCTTTATCAGATGTGTGGAGAGCAAATATTTTCTCCCATTCTGTAGGTTATCTATTTGCTCTAATTATAGCTTCCTTGGCAATGTTTATAGCAACACAATTCACAATTACAAAGATGTGGAAACAACCCAAGTGCCTATCAATTCATGAGCGGATTAATAAAATGTGGTATACGTATACCATGGAGTACTATTCAGCTATAAGAAACAATGGAGTTCTACTTAGCCACAAAAAGCAATGGTGATCTACCACCTCTTGTGTTATCCTGGATAGAGCTGGAGCCCATTGTACTAAGTGAAGTACTGCAGGAATGGAAAAATAAGCACCACGTGTACTCACCATCAAATTGGTTTTAACAAATCAACACCTAAGTGCACATATAGCAATAACATTTATCTGGTGTTGGGGATCTGGGAGGGGGGAGGAGGGCGTGGTTATAACCACACATAATGAGTGTGATGTGCACCGTCTGAGGGATGGACACGCTTGAAGCTCAGATTCAGATGGGGCAAGGACAATATATGTAACCTAAACATTTGTACCCCTATAATATGCTGAAATAAAAAAGAAAAAAAAAAAGAAATATTTATGAGGAAGTGCTCAAAAGAAAAAAAAATGCTAATTCTTGCCTGTGGGCCTTTGCCACACAAGTTGTTTCCTGGCTGAAGCAGTTTTCTCCCTTCCCTTTTCATCTGGCTAACTCCTTCTGATCCTTTAGAACCTCCTTAAAGGTTCTAAGGAGGTTAAAAAGGTTTTCTTTTCTTTTTTTTTTTCCTGAAAAGCTTCCTAAATGCGCTAGAGTGGGCTGAGCACACATGCTGTGAAGCTGCTCTGTCATAGACTTATTTTTTCCATTATTGTTTGAGTGAATGCCTTCCCAGTAGACAGAATACTATGTGGGCAGGAATTATCTGTCTTGCTTACCATTTTATCTGTGTCTCATGGACAGGAAGAAGGGGCTTAATAAGTATTTCTTATATGGATTTTACTGAGAAAATTACAGCTTTATTGCATTCGCTCATTACTTATCTCTTACAGTATAACGGGTATATTCATACTGATTCTATTTTTTTTTTCATTAAAGCAAGAATGGACTTCTGAATCATGGGCAATTCAGAATTCTTGCCCACCAGTGTAAGTCACATTTCTAAACATTTGAATGGTTTAATGGGCTCATATTTATGACACATTGATTAGTTAAAAAAGAAAACAAAATTATACATGTAGCTATGATTGTGAGCCACAGAAATGTCTATATGCATATGGATGGCCTGAAAATTACTATGGCAAAATTAAAATAGCTCTTGTGATAAGTAATATTTCTTTTGTTTTTTATGTTCTTTAATTTTATTTTTATCTTTTCCTGAAAAAGTTAAAGTAGTTTTTAATTTAGAAAATTCAGCTAAATGCATTTATTAAAGAAATATATTAAATGTTTTCCATTTTATAATTGATTTAGCCAAATGAATTTAAAGAAAAATCTACCTGTGCTTTAATTTAGAGGATTATGGCCAACTTTACAAATCTTACTAAAATTATTTTAGTTTTGGACCAGAATACATTAATTTATGTTTTATATTTTATATTATTTTTGCCTTTTAAAATTTGAATGATATGATTTTTATATTCTATCAAGTATTTTAGACTATAGGGATTCTTGGAAAATAAAAATTAAAAAGTCAGTAATTTACTAGGCTGAACCACATAATATTGACATTTGTAGAGATTAAAAATGAACAGACATCAACAATTTCATGTGGTTCTATGTAATAGAAACCCATGTGCTCATCTAGACATGAAGAGGAGAGTTAGGTGCAAGTGCTAGATATAAGATATTGAGTATGTAACAATGGCCCTGTCACTTGTGCGCTGGGAAATGTTTAACAACTGATTTTCTGAAAGTGTATTATATGTTTATTATAAATTGTACTTGTTCACTATAAATAAATTTAAGTATGTATTAAGTTGATTATAACTTTTACTGATAAAAAGGATGTGTAGCAACCTACAAATACTAATAAAATATATAAACTCATTAACATAGATGCCATATAGCCAATGGATTCTCATAGAATGCTCTCTTGGTTTTTTCCTGAACTCTGTATGTCTAGCTAACCTCTGGTTGCAGTTAATGAACCAGTGTAGTTCCAACGTGAATGTTGGTTGTTATTTTCATTTACTGTAAAGTGATGTGAATGATTTCTTTGCTGAATCAAATAATAGTTTTGAAGACCAAAGCAGTATTTCCTCAGTTTATTTTGATGCTATTCACTGTGTGATAGCTATAGACATGGCACACTTTTAAGTTTAATCTGCATTATTAACATTTTTCTCCACCACTTTTTGAGTCTCAGAAATCAACAAAATGATAAATCAAGACCTGATTTACAACATTTGCCAATTTCAGTGTAAATAATCCCACCCTGGTTGATTTCAAGCTATCTGTGTATTAAGAACATCCTTAAGCATAAAGTTGGAAAGGATGCACACTAATATATTACCATACAGATATGACAGACATAAATAACCTTAATCATTAGGAAGTGATATAGTTTGAGTATTTGTTACTTTTGTTTTTAATATAATTTAATGATAAATTTATATAATTTTATTTTTAATGCTGCCTATGTTTAGCAACCAGTTTGAAAAATTACTGAATGTTTAACAAAAACCTATCACAAGACAGTAGGAGCCAGCACACCATTGGCTTCAATGTACCTTTTAATATAAGATATAGCATATATGGTTTGCAATTATTAAAATCTCATTTTAAAAAGTTATGGGATGTATAGATCATTTCTTTCAGGGTTCCACGACTTGATTTGGGAAGCCTTGTTGACTCTGATGATGAGGTAATTTTTACTTAGTGTTTAATATAATAATCATTCATATACAATATTACATATAGCATATAATAAGTATCATTACCTTTTATTTTTTAGGATGATTTTTCATATATTCCACTTAGTACAGCACAGCTTCATTTTAACCCACCAAATTCATCTTCTACTCTTGGCTGGGTCACACCAGGTCAAATACCATATACTCAGCATCATCTAAATGAGCTGGTTAGTATTTATTTGCTGATTACCATCTTTCAGAATTGTAGTATGCATTATTAGCACAGTATCTACTCCAGAAGTTTTATTGTATCTAAGTTTTGCCAAGTTTAAATATTTTTAATATTCAAATCCCAAGCAATAATGCTGGTGAAATAATTTTACTTCGTCTTACATTGTTTACACACAGAGGAATGATATTTTAAAAATTTTGATGAAATTGGTAAAGTACAGGTATATTGTAATATGGAATCCAGGGATTTTAAAAATATGGCAAAATATTAGATCAGATCTTGCTAGTTTAACAGTATGTTATAAGATTGGTCTCTTGGAAACAGAATCATACTTTAGGCTACTAGAATACTGTGGAGTAAATAAGTAGCTATGCTAATTCCACTTTGTCTCCTTGGGACAAGTTAATACTTCAGACATAACTAGTTTAAGTAAACATACTATTTCCATGGTGTTTCCTTGGGGCATATTTATACTTCAGGCATATCTAGTGTTTCATTTCATGTTATGAATACAGCTTCTGACTAGCAGTCTAAGTAGGGCTTTCATGTCTTTATTAGTCTTCCTCCTGTAGTTGGTTCTCATCATATTCTCCTCAGTTTCATTTTGAAAACTTGCATGAATAATACCCTAGTCTGTATCTTGCTATGGTTTTTACCTTGAAGCTTTACTTCATCCTTCTCCTCTGGGTTAGACTCGTATATCCTCAATACTTTTCAAGGGTCAGACTGGCTTTATATGCTCCTTTTGGAGTGTGTGTCCCTCCCTGAGTAAGTATTTATGCCCTCATATTTACTTAGTAGTTCTTTCAGCTTTCTCTTATCCACTGGTTTTATTAGAAATGTGGCAGGGAACCAAATAATACCAGAAGGTAGGATATGTCAATAGTCTAGAAATGGCAACCAGTGCTTCCCAGCATTAGTGATCTCCAGTCCCCGCGTCTGTTCTGGAAAACAATGATTAACAATGCAGTTCTTCTGGGGCAGGAAAAAATAAAGCTTATGTAAAACTCTTAGGAAGAAAGAAAAGTCGATTTTTCTCCTTTTGAATATTTTTAGAACCATTACTGATCTTCAGGTAGAAAACATGATACAGGCTTACTGATAATTTAAGATGAGTGCCCATTCCAAGCAGCTCTATGTGCTCTCATTTGGTCAGTGTTGCTGTACTAGCTGAATGTTTTAAATATAACCTGTATTTAGAACATAGATTATAATGGTCTATCTTTTAGGAATAAATGCTAAGGTAAATGGTAAACCTGTTAATGTCAATAAGGAAAATAATAATTATTTTGATTTTTTTTTTCTGGTGTATAGCATGCTTTTCTTTCTACCTATAGGAACAGGATGTGATACCTGAAAATTTACCAGCACCAACAGAAAAATATAAACTAAAATATCAGCAATATGAAACTGAAATGAGAGAGGGATATAAGCAGTTTAGTCAGAGAAATGCAGAAAAGACAAAATCAAATGTCACTCATCAACAATCTCCAAGAAATAAGATAGATGAAAAGGTAATGTATGAGGCTTTATAAATTTCTGGTGAGATTTAAAAAAACTGCACATATTACAGAAATGTCTTTTTGCCTGATATGTCTTGCTGTCAGTCATCGTAAGATAGTAGCTAACATTTATTTCTGTGTTTCAGGGACTATTTTATGTACTTTACTTAGAACTATTTCATTCTTCACAAAAATTTTAAAGGATTATTATCACCATTTTCAGACACAAAACTCAAACCACATGACTTAGTTATCTTTTCTCTATTAGAAGCTTTTCACTTGTCTTGAGGTTGGAAATAAGACAATCTTATATATATATATACATATATTATATATATATATATATGATGTATGCCTGATTTAGCTGTCTTGAACTCAGTTGGTTTCACAGTCTAAGTTTTAAAGTTGAAAAGTGGTTTCAGACTTTATAGTGACCTTGTTTTATTCTAAAACTTTCATCACTTTGTGATTATCTTTTGCCTCATTTTGGGAAATTTTTTTAACATCGTGAATTACTGAAATTGTTATGCTTTCATTTAATATTAATTAGGTATAAATTCACTATTCATGAATATAAGAGCAAATTAAACATAATAAGTTTAGTGGCTTTCATAAGGAAAAGTCAATCTTGATTTTTGGAAAGAATTGTTTAGAAATGTAGTGTACAATAGTACTGACCAGAAGAAGAGGATACTTGGACAGAATTCTTAATTCAGTTAACTTTTTATAAGAATAATATATTTTCAGGGAAATCTGATGGTTGTACTTGCTTAGCATTTTCCTATAGGTAAAAAAACTGATAAATTGATAAATAGGTGTATCATGTCAGCTATTTTTCTTTAATCTATGTAGGAACTATCTAGAACTAAATAAATCACATAGCTTTTAGCTGAAAGAGTAATAAAATTAATGGGATTATTTGATCTTTTTAATCTTACAAGCATTTTTCTAAACCCAAATAGATGCACACAAATATGGTAACTTGGTGTCTATAATACTAGGGAAGATAATTTCACAACCCTTTAGCATCTGGTCATGTATTATTAATATTTGCAAGATATACCATGTGATATTTATATCACTGTGAATATGCTGGGAAAACAGAATGAGGGCTTTTGTAAGCACTTGCTTTATTGAGGGGAAGCAAAATGATTCTAAATATTTTCAAAGTAAAACTTTTATTTCCTTGAACACACTTTCAAATGGACATTTGTTTACTTTTGGTTTAAGAGAGGAACAAATCTCGTTTGCAAATTTTTCCATATAATTGGTAAATATGTATATAGTATGAATAAAGAGTTTTATTGAAGCCAATATGTGCATATTTTCTACTGGGAAAGATATTGTTTTGTTTCTTTAATTTTTAAAATCTACATTAAAAGTGTGAAATTATTATGTTTATTATATTTTTGGTAGTGTTACAGAAGAACTTCTATAAAAAAGGTTTCCTTAGATTTTTTGTATAACAATCAGGTACTTACAGGGTTTGAGCATTTGATGTCTTTTAAGTGTATATCATTTTAAGAATCAAAACTGCTGTATAAATGGACTATTAGTAAATTCTGTGACAATTATATGAATTAGCTCTGTAATAGTAATCTCTGAAAATAAAAGAAGTCCCTGTTACCAGAACTGTAAGCCCCTCTTTAAAGCAGGGAGCTATATGTAAATTGATTCTCTTTACTGATAAAGAAAAACTAAGGTTACATATATTTAAGATCCAGGACAATAACTAATGATCATAGCTGATGGTTATAACAAATCAGGCTGATACACGAATCAACTGATAATCAGTTGAGCAGTAAAATAAAAGTTTGAGCATCTGGTCAGGGCCTCAGGCTGCTTCCACTCATGGTGGAGGGTGAAGGGGAGCCGGCGTGTGCAGAGATTACATAGTGAGCAAGGAAGCAAGAGAGAGAGGGGGCAGGTGCTGGGCTCTTTTGAACAACCAACTCTTGGGGGAAGTAATAGAGTGAGAATTCACTCACTTCTGAGAGAGGGCATTGATCTATTCATGAGGGATTCGTATCCCTGAGCCAAGCACCTCCTACTAGGCCCCATCTCTAACACCGGGGGATCAAATTTCAACATGAGGTTTAGATGGGACAAGCATCCAAACCATAACATTTCTAATGGCAAATTTCCTTTGCTGAGTTTTCCACTTAGTATAAAAAGATGGTGAATCTCTTGTCAAATTGTTTTGCTACCTAAAATGTAAACTTATGTGTACATAATATGTTTTTAAAATAATGAAACATCTTTAAATAAAGCATAAAAATCATTAAACTTCAATTTCATATAAAATATCTTAATTTCCTAATTGTACTCATTATTAATCATTCCAGATATATCTTTTTTCACCCACTCTATTAAAAAAAAACCTCTTAGTTTTAGAAATGATCACTATAAGTCATTCATTTATTATTTATTATTTCAACAAATAGTTATTGAATGCTTAACTATATGGTCAGAGTTAAAGGGAGCCTGGGGGGCAGATCAGAGGGCCTCATAAGCCATGTAAGGACTTTGCCTTTTACTCTGAGGCAGAAAGCTGATTTGTTTTTTGAGAATGAGTTTTATTGAGAATAGGGCAAAGCTGGAAGCAGGAGGACCTTTGAGCAGGCTGTCACAATAATCCAGGCAAGATACGATGATGATGGGTTGGACCCAGGTGGTGGTAGCAGTGTCCTTGGGTATGAAGTGGTCTCACAAGGTCATATTCTGGATAGATTCTGAAGGTAGGGCTAAGATTTATGGTTGTAGGCTTGAGAGAAATGGAAAATCAAGAATGATTCTAGATAGATGAATCTGCAAAACGCTATGCTAAGTGAAATAAGCCAGACCCAGAAAGACAAAATACAAAAATGTTCTCACTTACAAGTGGAATCTAAAAAAGCTGAATCATAAAAGTGGAGAGTAGAATGTTGGCTGCCAAGGTCTGGGGGCAGGAGGTATTGAGTAAATGGGGAGATGTTAGCCAAAGGGTCCAAACTTTCAGTTATAAGATGAATAAGTTCTGGGGATCTAATGTACACATGGTGGGTATGGTTACAAATACTGTATTTTTTACTTGAAATTTGATGAGGGAGCAGGTTTTAAGTGTCCTTACCATGTGAACACACACACACACACACACACACACACAGAGACATATACAAATGGTAACTATGTGTGGTGATGGATGTGTGAATTAATTTGATTGTGGTAATCATGACACAGTGTATACATATATCAAATCATCATGTTGTACACCTTGAATATATACAATTTTTATCTGTCAATTAAATATTTTAAAATTAATTTAAAAAAAAGAATGACTCTAAGGCTTTTGGCCTGAGCAGTTCCCATTAGGTGGAGTTGGGGGAAGATCACAAGGAAGTCTTGGGGAGGTTAAATTTGAAGTACCAAGTGGAAATGTCACTGTTTTCCTTTTGTAGAAGTTTGAAAACCAGCTGAAAGAAAATAAAATCCTTTTGAAAGTTTTTTTCAAACTAAACATAATGTAGTGCTTTGCTTATACTTAAATATATATATTATATTGATCTGCTCAATTTACCTTATGTAATGCTGCGCATCTTTTTGGTGCCTGTATAAATAAATCACTACCTATAAAAAACAGGTACATTAGTGGGTAAATAAATAAAATTATGAGGTGCCCTCATAAATTGATTTTCAAATAGTAAATATTTAACCAAGGTTCATTATTCATTTATTGAATAAATATTTATCACATGCTCACCATGTATGATCCTATTTTGGCACCAGGGATAAAAATGACAGACCAGGTTCTTGTCCTCATGGAACTCACATTAGGAGAAGCAGGCAATGAATCACTAACAAATATATTAATGTAATAATAATTTATATAGCAATCAAAAGTCATAAAGACAGAGCAGAGTATGAAGATGAAGTGTGACCTTTCAATGAAAATCTAAAGTAAAAATAAGCCCTGGGTGTTAAAAACTCTTGAAATTTATTAAGTTTTTGACAAGCTGCTACCCTGTTGGGATTTTTTGTTGTTGACGTTGTTAAGGAAGTTTAAGCACATCTCATATTCTAAGAAAAATTTGGTGCTTATCTCTTTAGCATCCCAAAGAATTCTTATCTCAAAGATTACACCCATTTTTTAATACTTTATTTATGAATTTAATTTTATAATGGAATGGACATGCCCACATTTATTAATTTTGCAAAGACCTAACATGGACAAAAATAGTTGCTACTTTTTATTTAATACTGTGTCGCATAATTTTTATAAGTGTTGGACATATATTATCTCTTAATCCTTTTGGTGACGTAGTTACTATTATTAATTCCCATTTTGTCTATGAGTAAACCGGAGCACAGAGAGGTCATCTAGCTGGAAAGTTGAAGAGACGGGTTTAAACATAGGCAATGCAATTGTCAGGGTCTGTACCCTTAACAAATAATCACTGAGATACTCAGTAGTTATCTATTCCCTTATTTTGTTAAAACCAATATTTTATCAATTTTAATTACTAATTGGAATTAGACCAAGGTTTGAATAACAACTCTTCCATTTACTAACTGTGTATCTCCAAGATTAAACTCTGGATGACTTATTGTTTTCTCACATATAGAACAGAATAATAATAATAGCTTCCTCATTCGTCAGGGGGAAAAGCAGATAACATACATATCTGAAACACTTAGCCTGGCATATAATAGACTCTAATTTTCAATTAAAAATATTATAAATATGAATGTGATGATTCATTTATTGCTTTCATGTATAGTGTGTACAAGGTGACGAAGCCAACACAAATGACCTTACAACTCTGGATAGGAAAGCCCTCTTACAGCAAGGTTATGCTGACAACCCTTACAGTACACAACACAGTGCAAGAAAATTGGATGCAGTAAGTTTTCAGAATTTTTACTTATTTGCTAAGTCATTAAGATAATTTTCCCTCCAAGATTTTATAGATTTATAATTGAATATATAATTGCAACCATTGAATTTAGACTGAGGTAAATATTCATTGATATTCACTCATTCATGTGAAAATTGAGTCTTAATTTTTATAAATGATTGACTTGTGTTTGCTATATATTCTGTGGAAATACTGTCTTGAATGTTTTCAAGTTTGTACAAATTTAGTTTATACTGTTCAAAATCAGATGTGAGGTCAATCTGGCTGAGACATCTGTCACCACTGATCACCAGGCCAGGGTTGATTCAGCTGATCTGGCTGGCTAGGTGGGTGTCACCTTGCTCTCTCAGGGCTCCATAGGAGTCCCTCCTGAAGCTGCATGCTCCATCCAAGGGGATGACCTTTCCTGATAGAGGAGGACCCTTCTTGAGTCAGGGACATGCCAGTAGCTGTGCTCCCCTGCTAGAACTTCCAAACAAGCTCTCAGATGTTAATTGGCCACTATTTATATTAGTGGGCTTATTTGGCATTGCTCCCTCCCCAGAAGAAGTAACCTGGTTATCTTTTTGAAAGTTACAAGCTGCTAACACTAGAGAAATTCAGGCTAGTTAAAGAAAAAGCTGGAAACAAAGTAATTTATTTTTAAGGAAAAGTGAAGCAAAACTCCAGATTTTCAATATTAACTTTAAATTATGTCTCTTACAAAGTCAATTAGGTTGATAAATATTGCTTAGACTAGTTCTGGCACAAATAGATAATTATAGCATTTCTGTAATGTCCTGGGGTAAGGGAACCATGCTACTTGAAGTTCACTGGCTACCTCCGACACCCCAGGGGATTAATATCTTAGATATACCTGTAATAGATTGATGGAATGTCAGTGTGGTGGCTCGCAGTTGAGAAAACTATGGTTTAGATAGCTAACTAATAACAAAGCAGTATGGATTTAGCTAGTTACATTATTATTGTTATTATTATTGCTGAGTGGAAATTCAATATATATTTTATTTGGGTCACAATCATCCAGAATCAATTACGTTCTGGATTGACAGTAATGTGTAATCCATCTCTAGACTAGGTGGACTGATTTTCTGTAGATGTCCTCAGTTGCAAACTTTTGATAGTTCTTTTTAAAACCACATGCATATTGTTTTCTATGCCTATTATTAGACATTTATGCTTAATAGAATAAAGAGTATTACCAGAATTAACCTAAATATTAAAAAACTACTTTATAAGGCAAAATAATGTCCCAAATAAGGCTTATTTTGATATATTCTAAAGTTATATGTGAAATGGATGTTACCAATACTTAAAGCTTATTGGGTATATAATATAATCCAAACCCATCCGGATGTTATTGGATGTCTTTTCTTTATAATTACATTGCTAGTAGCAATGTATCTAAATTCATCATCGAGTAAGTTTTGCCTTATTATCTGTTTTTTCCTCCCAAGGAAATGTTTATATGAGTAAGCTTTCAAGGCATATGAAATTTGCATCAATTTGTTTTAAAAATGTAGGTGGAGACTTCCTTATTTAATTTTTAACTACTTAAATGAATGACAGAAGCAGTGAACTATGGTTTTTATATCCATCTCTTCCAGTTCTTTTGTCATTTTTCAGTGTTGACAGATCCGTGCATTGGTGTGACTTCTGCTTCTAATCTGCTTTGTGTTTCACAGACCTTTAAATCAATATGCCTGAGGGTGGTTCTAACCTTTTCAACAAAGTATAAGCCACCATAAACTTCAGCACTCAGGTGGGCTGTCTGCATGGGCTGTATGATAGCCATTAATCTCCCCTCTTTGGCTTGCTTCTGGGTTTTCCATCTATGTCCTGGCTGGCTGATGTGGATATTTTCTGTATACAAGTTCCATGTTTTAGTCAGTGTCCACTCTCTGAATCACCCTTAGATATTATAAAATATACCTTGCTTTACCTGTAAGTTGCACAATTTTTTTAACCGTTTAATTGTTATTTTAAAGTTAGTCCTAAATAAGAACCTTATAAGTGTTATGAACTTAGAGAACAACACAAGATGTATTAAATTATATAAATTTTATATGGGACCATATTTACATGTATAAACTATATATCTTAAATTTGTACGAAACAGCAAAACTAAATTCGGTGTAGGCTAACATTTAAATAGTGCTGAACTTTTTCAGGTTTCTTGTAAGTTTTTTACTTTTTCTTTCTCTATTTTAAACAACATGATCTTACTTGATTTCATTTATTGGAGTGATCAATGGGGATGATGGTAATTTACATTCTAAAAATAGAACAAGCTTTATTTCGACTTATTACTTTTTTAACCTCTTTTATTTTCCCCTCAAAAGAAACATTTAAGTCATTATAGTTGCATGATAATCTGATTGGAATTGAATGATTACAAATCTTTCGATGTGATGTGACCCATATTTTCAGATGAGTTGGGAGAGCAAAAAATACTATGAAGATGGTTTAATCAAACCAGTAACTGAGAAAAGTTGATTAAGTATTATTGATGCATTGTATACAAAGAAAAGATCATTATACTTTCAATGATGGGAGTTTTATTTTTGTTTTGCTTTGGCTTAGATTTTTGATGTAAGGTTGAATGATTCAAACTCAGTTTTGGCCTTTTTGACTGCGAATAGTTTTAGACCAAATTCTCTTTGTGTCATTGTTGGTATTTTTCTTGGAGAAAGTTAAGATGACTTTTTGCAGGACATCTCTTGAGGGGAGGGAGGAAGGAAGAGGAAGGATGTTATACTCCTCCTCCTTTAGCCTGACTCCATAAAATGCAAAGGTAGCTCATTGGAATATCTGATTATTTCTACCAAAATATAAGTCCATTACTTCTTAGGCAATAGATAATACTGTAGATAAATAATTGGAGTTTAAATTTGTTAATGATGGAAAGTAATCCGAGAAGGAAATTGGAGATGTTTGATTTATATTTTATGACTTTTTTGTTAACTATTGCATTGTTCTGCTTTATGGACAATGAAATTGCCTTTATCTTCTCAGGAAATTGCGGCTGCAAAGAAGAAAAAACAGACTGTTGCAGAACAAGTGATGATAGACCACTTATCTAGGTGAGAATTGGTAACTAGTAACAGAAATCCATTTGGAAAGTTGTCATTAAATTTCTTTTTCACGAATGACGCCCATATCAATCAATGAGCAGTTGACTCAGAAGTTCCTAAACTTTCTCTGTTCACTGCACTCTTAGTGTTTTAGTAATTTTTTTACAGCACTCTCTTAGACCAATAAAAATACCTAACACTTCTATTTATTATTTTTGTCTAAACAATGTAATAAGTATTTATTTCCTAACAACTTAATGAACATTTGAAAAAAATAATACACATAACTTGAAAGAAAATATTTTAATTGTATTCTTGTTTACTAATGGGCTGTACAAATCTTTTAGGCACTGCACAGTCTCTCAAATTCTAGAATCATTTAAATGCTTTCACCCTCACTTTCTATTCTACATTGATTTTCACATATTTGGTTTTTTATCCCAGCAACTGTAGAAACCCCAGCTTAGCAAAGATATAACATCACTGAAGAGGCATGGCATGATATATTGTTGAAACTGTGAACTGCATTGCCCTAGTAGTTTACCTGGCATGCAAGTGATGTCAAATGTCAATGTGTTTCCCTCAAAAATTAAAAATACCCCACAGTGCCCCATGCGTTCACTGTAGGACCCCAGGGTGCACTGGTGCAGTTTGAGAACTGTGAGACTGTCAAGAATTTCAAAATCCCCATATAGAAAACTATATGAAGTTTTAACACATATAGCGCAAAATTGTATGTCAACATGGGAATACGGTGGGATTTCAGAAAACAGGCTGGAATAATTAGCTAAGAAGCTATCCAGGAAAAAATTAAGACTTAAGTTTAGCTATGAAAAAATTATTTAGTTAAGTGGCAGGGAGAAAGAATGATACTCTACATGCATATTTTTCAAGTAAATTCTTTGAAATAATTGTGCTGAGAGTCTCCAATGTCTCCTTCCATGATCTCATGAATTTATTTGATTTATTTCTTCACCTCCAGCATGCTACCACCACTGTCCTTCCTAAGTTGTGATATCTGTATTGCTAGACCGGTGGTGATTTCTCAGTTCTCATTTATTTGACTCAGCTGCAACATCTGTTTTTATTGAAAATTTTCTACTCTTTGAAACACTTTTCTTTTTTCCATGTGGCTTCCTACACACCACACTCACTTGTTTTCCTGCTACCTTCCACACCTTCTCAGTCTCTCCTGGTTCTTCTTCATCTCTGCAGTGGTTAAACATGGGCATGCTGAAGGGCTCAATTCTTGGACCTCTTCTATATTTGCTTTCTGAGTGATCTCATCCAGTACCATGCCTTGAAAATCACATATATCCTAAACTAAGATTTCAATTTAACTTTTTCCAATCTGAGTTTCTGAAAGTTCATTGCCTCTTTCCCATGATGACCACATCATCTTTAATTTTCCCTCATGAAAACTTCATTCTTCAAGTTATTTAGACCTAAAATCCAGGTGATTACTTTGATTCTTCTCTTTCTCTCAAATCTTATAGTCAGTTTGTCAGCAAACACTGTTAAGTCCTACCATCAAAATAAATTTACACCTTCTGCTGCCACCATCCTTTTCAAACCATTTTCTTCTGTCTCCTGGATTATTTCAGCCACTTCCTAACTGGTCTCTTTGTGTCTGTGTTTGCCTCCTATCAGTTTATTTTCAACTCAGCAGCCAGAGTTATTTACTTACAGGCAAGCCAGATCAAACCCTTTAGTAATTTCCTATCCCAATCATAGTAAAACCTACAAGACCTATGTGTTGGTTATATGTCACCACAAAACTAGTAGCTTAAAAAAATCATCAACTTTTGCTCATGTGTCTTTGTTACTGAACCCAACCGGGTCCACTTGCCTGGTGCAGCAAAGTCAGACACTGATGCTGAGAGTTGCAGTGGGAAAAATGTTACTGCATGGTGCCAAGCAAGGAGTACGGGCAGCTAACACTTAAGACTAGAACTCTCTGAGGGTTTACAAGCAAGAATTTTTAAAGACAGGGGCACATTTCCAGCAGGCAAAATTGTACAACAGTACATGGAGGTTATGGTACCAAAAAGGTGAGATACTTTGAAATGGGGGCTTAGATGTCAGGTGGATTCAGAGATTCTTTGATTAGCAGAAAGTAATGGTAAGGTGGGTGTTGCTCTCTCCAGGCCCCTCAGAGCAGTGAGAGTTCAGTCTTTAGTTCCCCCTTAATCTACATTTTCCATCTGGTGGGGATTTCTGAAAAATAACTTAAGAACAAATGTTAACATGTTACCTTTTAGTTTGCATAAACAAAAACACCTCTTGACTCTGGCTTGCTTGGAGGACTATTGTTACCTTCTTGCTTATTAGGTTGCTTGTTTACTTTTCAAGGCTAGCTGGGTGCCCAGAATTTCCCTTGAAAGGACTTACAATTTTTCCTTTATTTCCATGCTTTGGGGTGACGGTTGGCACTGCAGGCCTCCAAGAAGTGTCCTTGCTCTGTCTAATCTTTAGGTAAGCTGTCCAGGGTCGGCTTGGCTGGATCTTACTTTTTACTTTGGCCAGTTATATATGAGCAAAAGTGATGGTCTCCAATCTTGGCTTAGACCTTGAGAGATCTCATGGGTTTCCACTCGCCCTTTAGTGTTTCTGCCATTCTGAGAGAAGAACACTGCTTGGCTAGCCCACTAGTCTCAAGAAGAAATTGTTTCTACGCATGTAGCTGGGCTACTTGGCCGAGACCATCCTAGAGAAGCAGATCCCCAGCTAACCCGCGCTTGCATGAGTTAGTTCAACTGAGATTAGCAGAGCCATACAGCTGTATATAATTGACCAAAGCAAGTCAAATGCCTAAGCTCAAAGCTGATAGGTGAGAAAGTACACTCCACCTGGGATAAGGCAGCAGCAAGGATATGGATCCTTTGGGGTCAATAATACTGGAAAATTGGGGCCAATAATATAGTCTATCCAAGCTTACCATTGGACCTTGTGTCTTGCACTTTTCTCCCTTTTGTCTACTCTGCTCCAGCCATTTGGCTTGCTTCCTGTTCTGGAACGTACCACGTTCCCCTCCTGTCCTAGTACTTTGCATTTATTTTCCCTTCTGCTTGGAATGCTTTTTCCCCAGAAATTTACATGGCTGTTTACTCAGTTTACCTCTACCTTTCTTTAGAAGTCAACTTGCTGAGACATGCGTTGGCCACCAAGTAAAAAATGTATAGCCCCTTCCTCAAAATTTAATACCTTCTTACAACTTCATTTTTTTCCCCATAGGGATATGTAATTTGCCTTATATTTTTTGTGTTTACCATGTTAATTATCTGTTTGCCTCTTTAGAATGTGACCTCTATGAGGGCAGGGCTCTTAGCAAGTTTTGTTCATTTTTGCATTCCCATTGCCTAGTGTGGTAGCTGTACTGTAAATACTTGTTGAATGGGCAAATGAATGAATGAACTGGAGAAGACTTGATTAGAGTCAGCAGAACTGGGTTTTAAGTGTAGCTGTATGACTAATTCACTGTTGGAGCGTTCCTGTTTTCCTTCTCTATGTCTTGATTTTTGCCTCTGCCAAATTAATGTTAAGATTTCTTATAACTCTAACATTCTGTGTGTGTATATTTAACATAGAACTTATAGATAAAGTGTGAGAATAGAATAGATGTAGCTTTTTGGTAAATGCCAGACTTTTTCATTTGGGAAATTTAAAAAATATCTTATTGCTCAATTTAAAAAGATTTGGTTCATAACTTGGCACACGAATGAATAGAATCTATAGTATATGGTAGAAATACCTAAAGCTTTTCCTGAATGCTCCAGCAATGGAAATAACCTAGTGAATTTATAAATTCTTCTATTCCTAAATTACTGTTTCTCCTTCATATTTTTTGAAGACTCACAATAACTTTGTAAAAAATGTCTACTCATTTATTCTTTTATCTAGTTCAGTCATCAAACTCATTCAGACTTGGGGTTTTGCCAGGCAAGTAGAAAAAAAAAGAGAGGGCAAGATTGTTAAGGGTGTGTAGAAGTTAATATTTTGATGAATCATGTAATCCAAGCTGGGTAAAGAGGAAAGTGAGGATATGAGGATAACCTATGTTTACTCTATCAGTGATGACAGTAACAAACCGAAGCCATAATATGACTCCCCCATTCCTTACATTATTAATTGAATTTCATTTCTGCTGTGGGGTTACTATAGACCTTTCTGTTTGATAACCTCAAACCCAATTAATTTCATAGTTCTGCCAGTGTTTCTGAGTCTTTTCATTCTACTACATCTATTTTTTTTGTTCTTTTTATAGTTTTGAGGTACATGTGACAATTTAGCACATTCATATAGTTTGTAAATATTAAATCAGTGTACTTGAGATATCCATCACCTTAAAAATTTGTCTTGTCTTTATGCTAGAAACATTCAAATTATTCTCTTCTAGCTCTTTTTAAACGTACAATAGATGATTATAAACTATAGTCACCCTATTGATCTATCAAACACTAGGTCTTATTTCTTCTGTCAAATCATGTGTTTATGCCACCTTACTACAGACTCTTACTATCTCTTTGCTAGCCTCTTGTGATGCCACCTGATAGGCTGTAATGCCTCTGTATTTATTCATATTCAGTAGAATATGTAGTAAAAGGGCAAGTGGGAGGCAGAGACTTTGCTATTGAACCCTTCTATAATACTTATTAGATAATAGGCACCCTCCTAATAGTATGTCTATATTAACTAATTTATTTAACCTTTACAACAGTTCTTTCAGGGAGGTACCATTACTACCTCTTTTATATTAATAAATGAGGAAACTCTAGCCTAGAGCTAAATGACTAGATAAGACCACACAGCTAATTATTGTCAGAAATAAGAATCCAACCCAGGCAGTCTAGTCCCTGAGTTCCAGAGTACTCTCATCCATTTCACTGTGTGCTGTGCTGTCCTGCTTCTGTGGCCTCGTACACACTGTTTCTTTGCTTGTGGTGCTCTTTCTCCTCTTCCGGGTGTTAACTTCTACTAGCCTTTTAAGAATCAGTGCAAATGTCTCCTCTTCTCTATATCTTGTTTTCCAGGACTGCAGTCATCCTCTTCTGTGGTTGTTTCTGTTGTGGCAATTGTCACTTTCTATTCTAATTCTACTTTACCTGTGTTCTCCCCCCTTATATTATCAGAAACCCACATGGTGTCTGTTTGTTTAAAGAATAGTAAGAGAAAGAAATGCAGCTCTAAGCTCCATCCAAAATTTCAAATTATTTTTACATAATACTTATGGAAAAAGAGATAGCAATATTCACTTTTTTTATGTCTAGTATTTTTAAATAATTAAATGTATTCATATTTGATAAAAGTATTAGACAGTAATGTAAATTTGCATTTGCTATATGAGCTTTTACAACTGTTTATAAATATGTGAATATCACACATTATCAGATTTCATTGTCAAACTTTTTATTTTCCTGTATAGGGCTGTAATCAGTGACCCAGAACAAAATTTAACCATTGAGAAAAAAGAAAGTGCTCGTATCCTTCCAGATTCAAAGACAGCCCCTGTTCGACTTAGAAGAAGAACACTGCATGAGACAAAGTAAGCAGATTTTAATTATATGAAATGAGGATACACTATGCTATAAAAGTATTTTTAACATGTACTTCTGTATCTAGCTGAAAAGTTTTTATGTTTTTGCTTTTTTTAATACATAAAGAGAAGTGGAATTTTTAGAGTTCAGCTTCCAGTTGCCACCTTAAGACATTGGGGGCAATACCTTATTCTACTCTCTTTGTTCTTAGATTTTTTATTTGTAATCTGGGAAAAAAAATCTGCAACTTTCAGAGATAATATATATGAAAATTTATAATGTAGTAATTGAGACATTTGTATGTGTGCAATATATGGCTAAATCTCATTGATACATTAAAAATTTGTATTCCTTATAAAAGTTTTTTTTTTTTTTTTGCATTTTACTTTGTAGCCCATAAAATCTTTGGGTTGATATGGACTTTTATAGTCCCCTGGTGCAGTCCACTTAATTCCTCAACAACTTTATTGACAACTGACATCTAGCCTCAGCTTTAATAGACAGAAAGTCTATAGTAGCTCTTTTATATTTTCAGATTGCTTTTATTATTAGTATTTTCTTATCACTTTTATCTTCTTGTCTCATTCTTATTTTCTGAAAGCCTTCACTTTCATAGATTTAAATATTTGAAGGCATCACATATTCGTTTCCTATTGTTGCTGTAACAAGTACCACAAACTTAGTATTTTAAAACAATACCAATTTATTCTTTTACAGTTCTGGAGCTCAGAAGCTTAAAATCAAGGTGTTGACAGGGCTGCATTCCTTCTAGAAGTTTCGGGGGCAAATCCATTTTCTTGACTCTTGCAGCTTTTAGAGGTTGCCTTCATTCCCTAACTCATGGCTCCTTCCTCCATCTTTAAAGTCAGTGAGGGCAAGTTAAGACTTTCTCATACTACATAACTCTGACACTCTTCTGCAGCTAAGGTGTACAACATGATGTTTTGGCATACATATGCATAGTGAGATGTGTCTGGCTTCTTTTACTTAACATTATGTTTGTGAGTTTTATCCATTTTATTATTTATAGTTGTCTTTTTTTCTCATTGTTGTACAGTATTTCATTGTATAAATATACCACAACTTATTTGTTCACAGATGTTGATGGACATTTGGCTATTTGAGTAATGCTGCCATGAACTTTCATTTTGTGCATGCCTTTTGGTGAACATATGTATTTATTTCTGCTGAGAATATAGTTAGGAATAGAATTATTGGACCATCTAGTACACATATGTTAAGCTTTAAAAGACACTGCCAAGTAGTTTTCCAAACTGGCTGCTGCAATCTGCACTCCCACCAGTAGCCGTATGAGTGTTCTAGTTGCACCACATCTTTGGCAGTTCTTGATATTGTCTTTTTCATTTTAGTTCCTCTTGTGGTTGTGTATTGGTGATTTTAATTTGCATTCCCCTGGAAACCCAGTGTAGTTGAGTAGTTTTCCATTCAACTCTGTTGCTTTGTCTTTTACATATTGATCTGTGGATCTTATTTATATATTCGGATATGAGGGTTTTTTCCAGCTATATTTGTTGCACATATCTTTTCCCACTCTGTGATCACCTTTTCATTCTCTTGATTATGTGTTTTTTAAAGGCTAAAATTAGAAACAGCAGTAGACAGTTTACCAAGCTTTCCCTATAGAGAAAATGTTAATGTCCTTTGTATCTTCTTTAGGAAATCTCTGCCTACCACGAAGTCATTTTCCCTCTAACTTGTAATGCCATGTATGCCACATGTCAAGTTGTTGTAAATGCATAGTTGGTTTTTAGACTTTTTCTTCAGTCTCACCTACCTGTTTTCCTGCATTAGTATTATCTTGTGTTAATTAGTAATGCTTTGCATTAGAGTAAATACCTGCACCTTGTTTAAGGCTAAACAAGGGCCCTACAGTCTTCATAAAAAGATAAAAGAAGTAAATATGCATTTATATAATAAAATTCAAAGTGCCATGTTGGGTTTTAGGTGCCCAACAAATAGCACTAATACTTCTCTCTACCCAAGTTCCATGGAAAATGCTATGGGGGTATTGATTAGAATTATTGAATTTATAGCTTTCCTCCTCCCTGCCCCCATGTATTCTTCCCAGAGGAGGAGAATAATTCTGCTTTATAAATTTGGAAGAAGGAATTGGCACGTGTTGTTCAGCCCTTCCTTTCCCCTTTCTCCTGGGAGGTAGCTGCCTACTGAGGCACATTTTGTACCCTGTGCATTTACAGAGTTCTTCCCCAACAGAAGTGAGTAGGTTAGTCTTCAATTCCAGCATTAAGGACTTAGCTTATTGTCACCGTATATCTAAGCCATGACTTCTAACAACTTTATCAGTAATAAAATTTGTATTTTGGTCTTCAATGTTCCTGATTCTTCTTTCTGTATTTGTTTAGGAACTTGGGTAGAGAGAAGTATTTGTGCTATTTCTTGGGCACCTAAAACCCAACATGACACTTTGCATTTTGTAAATGCATATTTACTTCTTTTATCTTTTTATGAAGACTGCAGAGCCCTTGAAGCTATTACTTCAACTTACCATTGTTAAAGTGAGTTCTGTTCATCATTGAAAAATAACGTAATATAATGGTTAAAAAGAAGGTTCTTTCTAGCTCTGTCATTTACTACTCGTAGGGCCTTGGGCAATTCACTTATCTCTCTCTGTTGTGTAAAATTTATTGGTAAGATGGGGATAATAGTACTTACCTCAGAGGAATTGCAAGTATTGAATAAAGCAATACACATTAAGTGATTTTAACAATGGCTAGTGTCTAGGAAGCTCTTGGTAATGTTAGCTGTTATTGTTGCTGTTATTTTCTCAGCATTTACAATTGTTCTAGGCACACAGTGGACATTCAGTACACACATTAATCCCAGTGGATTAAATTGAATTGAGGTGACTAAATTTTCATGGCTCTACTCTGTGTTCACAAACTCTCATTTGGTTTAAAGCTTCTTGTTTTCTCTGTCCTGCTCCCTTTTTGTAGATACCTAGATTTTATAGAGGTATGGCATTCAGGATCCCAATGACCCACATACTTACTTACTATTTACATTGTTGCCATTTCATTGCACCTGCATTCTTGTGGGAGGAATGTCATAAAATTATTTGGGAAGGAGAGTGAAGATATATCATTGAATCCTCAAATCTCTTAATATAAAAGAGATTATTGGTAGCAGGGAGCCAGGGTATGTGCACTTGGGTCTTGCTTTGTGTTGTTAAACAGAATTTTAGGGCTAGCAGCCTTCGTGAGATCAGTCAGTACTATCTGAAGGTCACAAAGAGTAAATAAACAACTGACCTATGCCAAGGTTCAGACTTCATCCAGCACTCTTTCCCACTATTTTGTTATTTGGGTAAGGAATATTTTCAGCTACCCATCATTAAAAACCTGATGGTGGCTTAAACGAGAAAGGATTTATTTTTCTTATGTAATTAGCTGCTGGGAGATAGGCCATTTCGGGTTTTTGTTCAGTGGCTCAGTGATAAGACAACTCTGGCTGGCTTCCCTGGATCTTTTTGGCCTTTCTGACGTGGTGGCTTGATGGCTATAGTGGCTGCTGCATCACATCCCTGCCACCTTCACAGGCAGGAACTCTTCCCATGCCACTCTCTGATCAGGACAAAAGAAAGTCTCTCCTGGAAGCTTATTTGCAGACTGTGTCCCTTAATCACCTTGAATTGCAAGAGGCTAACAGAAAATTCTATGGTGGGAGGGAGGCAAAGGAGAAGAGGGTTAGAAATGGCTTTTGGGTAACCCTGCAACAGTGCCAGTCACAGATGTGCTATCTCTGCTCAATATTTATTTGTATAGCAATTTGATACTACATTTTCTAACATAAAAGTCATTCATGTATTATGTGCTGTGTCTCAGGGTGATTTCTTCTGTTTGCCACAATTAGCAATCTGAAAAAAAAGTCTTGTACTTCATCTTTATCCAGTCTGTGCTGTTTCAAAATATTAACATAATCTTTTTTATGTTTATTATTGACATCAAATGTAAGTACCTTTCAAGAATTATTGACAAAGTGTATTTCTTAACAGGATAAGAACCCATTCTACATTAACCGAAAATGTGCTTTCTCATAAAGTACAATTTGATGGTAGGATCATATCAAGGTAATTGTGATTTTATTAAATTTTTGAATCCCATAATTATAAAAATGTATTTTCTTTTTCAAATAGGAATAATAATGAGATTAGATAAATTTGTATCATTTAAATGAAAAAAGTGAATTTAAAGAAACGTTTTTATATAATAGCTACTAATCTATTAGAAAAATACAGGAAACATGAACCTGTAAGAAAAACATTTTAATTAAAAGTTATTTTTAAAGTGATTTTAAATAAATGTTTTTTTGAAAGACACTTAGGGGTGAATTTTTAAAAGATATGTATGTTTAGAAGATTCTAAACTCAAAGTTAATATTTATATAAACTGCTTTACTTGATTTCATTTCAATGATTTAACTTAATAGATTATTGATAGATGCAGCAGGTGACAAGGAAAATGATTCTGAAATATGTTATCTCAGTCTCATAAACTTTTAGTAACACATAATGCTACTTGATTTTGTTTGTGTGTATAGCTGGCAAAATGTGTTTTTAAATTATCATATTTGTTCAGTGATTTTAAACTTTTCTATGATGATAAAAGATAATAAGTATATATCTCTGAGTGCCTTCTCGCAAGCTCAACATTTTTTTAAGGTATTCCGCTTTATCCTAAAAGTCTGTGTTGAATTAGTAATCTACACCGTAATATATCCATATTTGTATCAGTGTAAGGTAAAGGTTTTTTCTCTGTCCAAATCTAACTTGCACTGACACTTCAGTGAGCTATGTCATGTTTTCCCTATAGCTTCTCATAACCCTGGCTCATTGCCACACACTCCAGGGAGTTATGCTATCGCTCCTTGAGATGCACAATTTTGATTCATTTAATTTGAAAAAATTTGATATCATTCTATTTTTCTAGAAATGGACGCGATGCTTGTAGAGAGCTGATCGGGTTCTTTTTCACTCATGACCAGTCCCTTACAATTTACGAATATCGACAATTTGGGAAAAATAGGTATGCCATAAAACATTGTTAGAACTCTCAAGATAATTCTGAGAAGCTAAATAACTGTACATTTTTTTCCCCATTTAACTTCTAGAACAAACGTGCTCCCTTTTATTCAAAAAAGCATTTATCGTCATCAGTGTGGACGAAGAAAAGGAAAACAGTACCAAATTGGTGATTTTTATGTTGTAAGTTAGGTGTATGTGTGTAAATGTTTAATACCAGGTGTTGGATTTGTGGGGTCCTGGGGCAGTGGAGAGGCAGGTCTTCTGGTCTTCAATTTATTTCTTCTCCTCCTTCCTGAGCAGGGACATTTGTGTGATGGGTTAAGGGTTGATGTTTCCCCAGGAGTTTCTGCCTCCCAGGCTCAAATTTTAATGGTCTGAATCTAAGCATGGCAGTTATTCTCTGTAACACCCCCTATTCCACAATGTGGGTTGTTCCCAGGAAAGCTTGTCTCTTGGTACTTTGAAAGGCCTTTCAAAGCTGTATCAGTGGGTAAGTGGCTACCTCAGTAGCACCAGGAGTGATGCTCCACCTAAAGCAGGTTTATCCTTTGAGGATGCACAGTTTCCTCCACGTGGAGAGGTACTGGCTTCTGGAACTGTCATATATCTGTCCTCCTGGTGATTTTCCCACTTTGGGAAATTCCTGGCATATAGTATGTCACAATTCCCTAGAATGAGTGGATTGTGGGTAATGTTATGTTTTGTATAGTGGTCTTACATTTTAAATCATATTCACATATTATGTCATGATTAAAATGCATCACTATCCACAGTGGTCATTCAAGTAACAAATATATGTTCATATACTAAGCACTAGGGATAGAACAGTAAGTTAGACCCATTTCCTGCTTGCAGTCTAATTGGAAACACAGATAGGAGAGCCAGAAAGGAAGGGCAATGATCTGGTTTTGTGCAGTAATAGGAGACTTCCTGGAGAAAGTGCCATCTAACCTTGACTAGGAGTTAGCTAGGCTGGGATAGGCAAATAAGTGAGGGTAGGGAAAGGCTTCCACATGGAGGAGACAGCTCATGAAAAGAACAAAAGCAAGAAATCACATGGCTTATTTGGAGAACTGGAAGTATTTCAGTCTGATTGGAGTGTCATCGAGTTCAAGGTAGGGGTTGGGCAAGAGATGAGTTGGAACTTATTAAAAACACCCCATGTTAAAGAATTGCCTAAAATACATTGGGAAGCAATAGCTTTTCTCTTGTAAACTTGTCTTTTGTTGTAGGGATGTTGGCTGTGAGCCTGATGATGGGGAGGAAAGGGATCACCCCCTTTTTACTCCTACACATGCATGTTTTTGAGATAAACAATTAGTCCTCAAGTAAGAGGGCTTGGCAGTCCCATTTGTCACACATAGTTCATCCTTGATTCACCCGGTAATTGGAGTGATTTTTCTGTGTTAGCTAATTGGCTTTATCCAGAGGAAAAGCAAACTTTTCACGTCTTTGTGATAGGAAGTGGTTTTGCGCTTGGAGCAAAGTGCCTAAGGAAGTTAGGCTCCTAACCTCTCACAGAAACTGGGAGATAGGGGCGCTGTCTCCCTTGATTTTTGCATTTCAAAGAGTGGCTCACAGGTCCTTGAGAAAGACTTTTTAATTTTTAAAAGAATTTATATACATTTCAAAGGGAGGAGAAAGTCATTACATTATAACTTCAAATTTTCTAAGAAACAGGAGGGGAGGGAAACCTATTCCCTTATAATCACCCGGAAGAATTATGCTCTATTTTAAATTTGTATTTGTCCTTACACTGGTAATGTTTATTTGAGCAGCTCAGAAATTAAAGTAATAATTTTCTAAGTTTGGATTAAGCATTTTTGATAGGATTAACCAGGTCTGTAATTCCAGCTTCTTGGGAGGCTGATGCAGGAGGATTGTTTCAGCCTAGGAGTTTGAGATTGCAGTGAGCTATGATCCTGCCATTGCACCCCTGGGCAACAGAGCAAGACCTGTCTCTTAAAAAAAAAAAAAAAAATTGTAGGAATTTTGTTGGTGAAGCTTTGATGCTTTAAAGCATCAATAAATAAATAAATAAATAAAATTAGGTTTTATAGTTATGTAATGTCTGTCGTCAAAGAACTAGGTAAAAGAGTGTGATGACTCTCACAGTTCATCAATTTGAGAGTCATCTTTCTGTGGGCCAATAGCTCTATTTTTGTGTGTAGGGAGGTCGTAATTTCGATTGAACTAATTTGACCTTTCTTCCTCTGATTCTTATAAAAATATCTGAGTTTCTCATATTGCTTGCTTTTTTGTTCACATAGATTGCTAAATAGAACATTGTTCTAATTGAGAGATTGATTGAGAGATTAGTTCCTTTATTTTTCTATAGTATTAGGTGGATGAAGCTTGTGTAGTTTCTAAGTATTTTACAAATATACTTTTTAAAAAAATTATTAAAGTATACCATGTCACATATAATCAAAATCAAATATTTTAAATTAGTATTAGTTGTATTTTACTTCTCTTATGCTTTTTATTAATAGCTTTAAATAACTCATCTGTTCATTTCTTCAGGGTGCAACCTTGACATTTTTGAATTCTGATCATCCGAGCCTTCCAGAAAGCATAAAAGAAAATACATTACTTATACTCCGAATCACAAATGTTGATCATATAGCTTTGGATTCTCTCAAGTAAGTCAAATATACATTTGTCATTTTGAAAGTTAGTGAAAGACTTTTTTTATTATCTTAAAATGAGATATTGCAAAGCATTTAGACTTTAGTTAAGGTTTATATTTTTTAAAAACAAAGCATAGCTATATGTGTCTATTTTATGCAATGTATTGTATTTAAATATACTCCATGTGTGGGAACAGTTACAATCAGTTAAAGATTTAAAAACTCCCATTTTATGTTAAAGATACCTTATGAATTTGCCTTTGCTTTAAGACTTTTATTTTACTAAATGTTACCAAAGTAATATGTTTTAAAAGTTGGGATATTGGTACAATATTACAACAATCTTCCCTACATTGTTATTATGATGCTTTTTTTTCAGCATTAAAAAAATTCTTGGGTCGCATATGCTTATAGTGTTCATTGATTGATAAAATGCATGGTGAAAAAATAATGCTATGAATAAAAGATTTTCAAATGAATTTTTTAGTCATAGGAATATATATGTATGTATATTTGTGATATTATATTTTAATATATAGAGAGGCCATATTCCATAAATTGGCTATAAGAAAGTCTGTGTTTCTTTGTCATTTACTGTAATGCTGAAAGTGAATGCATTTGGCAGGCAGGGGGTAGGCGGGCTTTTTGAAATAACATTTTTACATTTTACACCTTTGCAAGGTAAAACTGCTTTTAATTTAATAGCTTAGTTAAGTATTTGAAACAGCTACAAAAATGAGTATCTTTACAGGTAGTTCTTGGAAGATTTTAAGGATTTTAGCTCTTGATTTGATCGTTTTGGGCATCAAAGCAGCAGGCAAAATTGGGTCTTGATTAAATTCTAAGCATTCTTCCAACTTTGAGGGTTTCTTTCAGTCTGGAGCAAGGAAGAGCTTAGAGTTTCCACACTCAAAATTGTAAAATTGAATATATTTTTATCATTGTGAGCATGTCAATTGCAGAACTGCTTCTGTAGAACATGAAGATGACATAATCACTCAAGAAGCCAATGATAGGCTGGTCATCAAGGCCATTCAAGGTATGTGTCATTACTATGCTCTCAAGTAGTCTGAATTTTCAATCTTTTCTGTTTCTACTCAGTAAAATAGTATTTTCCAGATATTTATCATTGGTACTTTCTATTTGCCTATTTTAAAAAAATATTTCTAGAAAATATTTCTGTAGTTAAAATATTTTATTTATTTATTGGAAATATTTTAGGATTACTTCTGTTTTAATTGTCCTAACTGAATAACTAGTATTATGTGAATGATGAGCTTAATAATTTTAGATATTACTGGGTAATACAGGTTTTATTCATGAACTGAATAAAAGATAAAAGTGATTTTTATAATATAATACTTGTCGTACATATTAGATGACATTCTAAAGAGATTTGTGGTGGCCTGGTGTAAAAGAAAAAAATTGCTAGACTAGGAGCCATGTGTTTAGATTCTGCTGTTTAATAGATGTGTGACTTTGGCAAAATCCCTCACACATCTTTCTTTATCTCTAAAATGGGGATAATAATACCCTCTCTAATTAACTTTCCAGGGTTATTGTAGGTATTAATAATAAATGAGATATATGTCAGCTCTGGATGTTAAAACATTTTACAAATTTTGTTCCTGGAGTCCAATTTTATAACCATTGCAGTATACTAGGCTCTGGTTCCTTTGTTGGATCTCATAGTCTAGAAGGGAGAAAGGTATTTCTTGTGTATTACCTGTGTGACAAGTAGTCACAGTGATTAACATATAATTTATGCATTTTGGTGAATCATGATTTATCATAGAAAGATAAGGGAAGTCCTATTAAAAAAGCAAGAATGCCGGGCGTGGTGGCTCACGCCTGTAGTCCTAGCACTCTGGGAGGCCAAGGCGGGTGGATTGCTCAAGGTCAGGAGTTCGAAACCGGCCTGAGCAAGAGCGAGACCCCGTCTCTACTATAAATAGAAAGAAATTAATTGACCAACTAAAAATATATAGAAAAAATTAGCCGGGCATGGTGGCGCATGCCTGTAGTCCCAGCTGCTTGGGAGGCTGAGGCAGAAGGAT
>CAUYRT010099501.1:0-33003 GCA_963574885.1 Lepilemur ruficaudatus | reverse complement strand
AATAGCTACTGTCAAATTATTTCACATACCATTACATAAGCTTTGAATCCCAACTTTGAAATTGCTTCTGTGTCATTGTCTTCAAGTGACACAGCTGGTATCAGTGAAGCTGCAGTGCCATCCGGTGGCTGAGCTGATTGTGTATGTTTTTCCTTCTCGTTGCCTGAAACATGCTCTTGCTGGGCCCGTATGTTAAATATGAAAATCATTTTGTTTTTTGAAGTTTTATTTATTTATTTATTTTTTTGCTATGAAGAGAACAGTCCTGCTGTATCCCATCAATTTTTTTTATAGAAATAATTATATCTAGCTTTTACAGGTAAGAAAAAAAATGCTACAAATTCAGTCATTTTTTGAAAATGGCTTTTCATGTTTATACTTGAAAGACAGTTTTTCAGAACCCTAAGCGGTTTATGGTGAGCTTCTCCCCTTTGTCAAGGCTGCTCTGTGGAGTGGAAAGACGGCCATGCTTGGGAGGCTGGAGACCTGAATCACTGCCCCAGCTCTATGGCTTAGAGTCACTTTAGCCTCTTGGGGTCAAATCAGGCTACATTTAAGGTCCTTTCTGGGACAAAAGTGTGTGATTTACTTTAATTCTAATTCTAAATCCAAACCCAAATATAATATAAAGAACTGTTAACTGAAGCTATCTTTATTTGGAAATGTGGAATTTCTAATGCCAAAAGTCCTGAGGGATTTTGGAAAGATGTGAATTTAAAGGTAAATTTAAGTGACTTAATCCCTTACCACCCAAACCGTAACAATCCAAATGCAAAAGTCCAAAATAGAGGTTGTTAGGGAGCTGTGGATGTGAGAAAAACTCAAGAATTTTTGGTGATTGCTAATTTCGTATCGGTTCACAGTGTGGCAAGGTTAGCAAACGGCAAGGACAGCAACAACAAAACAGCAAGAAAGCGATCTCGGGCTGACTTAGTAGACGCACGGTGTCCAGAGCTGGGGACTGAGAGTGTTCACTGTACTGGGGTCTGGTCATACACGCTAAAACAACATTGGCAACCCGGGGCGAAGCCACGGAAGACTGAGCCTGGTGGAGAAGGCAGTGCAGTTCTGTGAGGTATGGAAGTGCTTGGGGATATTTAGCCTGGAGAGAGGTCTGAGGGAGAAGCAGGCTGCATAGATGGTTTCAGATTCTTGGAAGGATATAATTTGGAAATGAGTTTTGGATTGTTTTGTGTTGTTCTGAAAGGCCTAACTAGGACTAGTGTACTGGAGGTATATCAAGATGGATTTTATTTTAGATTATGGAGTATTTTTCGTGTTTAAAATTGCCTTCTGTTGCCATGTGGTGTGTTCCTTTTCACTGGCTGTAGGAACTCTTGGAGAGAGAAGTTGTGGGGCGTCTGGCGGTAGTGCTTGTGATGGAGATGGAATTTAGATTCAGCCTTTTGCTTCTATGATTGCTTGAAATATTTCCATATTTAGCACCACGAACTGAAACTTCTATATGAAGGTCAGTCAGTCAGCACATATTAATTGCATGTCTACTGCATGCCAGATAAAGTTCTAGGTGCTTGGGATACGGTTATGAACAAGACAAAGTCCCTTTCCTAAGTGAACTACGTTCTAGTGAGACGAGCTTACATTCCAGTGGATTGCAAAGAATATTACAATTCTGTGTCAAACCCTGATCTACTTTCAGTAGTCTCTTTCCTCTGGAATAAAAACGGACTAGATAGTAGAGAATTCTGGCCTTTTAGTCTTGTCTTTCTCTTGGATTTCCACTGAGCTACTTGCGCATATCTTACATATACTGTCTTTGAGGGCTCCAAAGATAGTGAGGGCTCCAAAGATAGTAATTCAGACCCTATTCAGATAGGGTCTGAATGGTATCAATGTTTTTCCTACTTTTACTATTAAATACTATGTCAGTCTGGTGGGTTTACTTTATGTGTACAAAGCTCCTGGACCTTTCTGATTTGCCTTTTCCAGGTGGGGTCTGACTGTTGTTTTGCCTTAATGATTTCCTCAATTATTGAAGGCCTAACTCATTATTGAAAGAGGGACTTTGTTCTGCTGTCCAAATTTATTATCATTATTTGAGAATCTAGAATAATACTTGTTAGCTCTCCTGTGGCTTGTTCTGCTGACTTTGGCTTCTCTGCTGAATTCATTAATAATGCTTGGGAATATCTGTTATGTACCTGAAGCTATTCTAGGTGCTGGTGATGCAAGAATGAATAAGGCTCTGTTCCTATTTTCAAAGAGATCACAGTCTAATTTTGGAATCACACATGTGAGCATGTTAATGCAATTGGACGTGACATATGATATATATTTGTATATAAAATATATGTGGATAATGTATATGCACACTTACCACAGTAGAGATTGAAACGAGGCCATTTCTGTCTCGGGACAACTAGTTCTCTTCCTCTTCCTCCTGCTTCTCTCTCATCCTTCTTTTTCTTCATTGTCACTACCAAAGCTGACACTTACTATGTGTCAGTCACTGTTGTAAGCGTTTAACATGTATTAACTCATTTAATCCTCAAATATTCCTATAAGATATTTACTGTTACCCTTATTTTGCAAATGAAGAACCTGAGGCACATGGAGTTTAAGTAAATTGTCCGAGGTAACACTGCCAGTAGTGGAGGTAGCATTTCAGCATAGTCTTATGGTGCAGGTAGAGAAAACATTCAGTAGAGACAGCAGGGTGAGCAAAGACACACATATTTGGAATAGTGAGATGTGTGGAATGGACAGCATTTTGGAATAGCTTTAAGTGTGTGGTGTAAGGTCAAGAGTAATGGGGAAGGAAAAATAGGGACTAGGTCATGAAGGGTCTCTGCATGCCCTACTAAATAAAGAACTTGTACTTTGTCATATAGGTAATAGGAAGCCATGGATGTATTTTAAGGACGAAAGTGACACCACCGGTTTACATTTTAGGAGAGAACTCTGGTGGAGGTGGGGAGGATGTATAAGGAGGTGTATAAGAATAAGGGAGGTGGTGAGACCTAAGACAGTGAAACAAGTGAGGAAGCATCCTAACAGTCCAGGGAGACATGGAGACCTACTTGGTTAAGGTTGGTGTTTCCATGGATAGAATTTAGAATTTGAGATTCTAAGATATTTTGCTCACAGATTCTTAACTTCACCCTGGTAATATTTCTTATATTAATATGTGGTGTATAGACCAAATTTCCTCTTTCTTATATTAAATCAAGTAAAAGGCAATATAATCCAATTATACTTTGAGCTTTTAGAATATTTTCGAAGAAAGACTAAAGACTGAAAAAGTTAGCTGCAGAGTGTATATAGTCAAAGAGTGTTTCCTAGTATAGGGTTTGTGGGAAGAATATGCCAAAAAAGAATTATCCATGGATTTGTATGGAAAAGGCATTCCACTAGAGTGGCACAAGAGGTTGTTACACATGTTCCTATAGGCAGGCCAGTAACAATGGTGATCCTTTTCCTGCCATTTTGTTTCAAATTGTACCTTGGGAATAATTGTACTGGTAATAGGCACTATTTATGAAATGCTTATAATGTGCCAAATACCATCCTGGCATATAATGTATATTCTCTCTTTCTTCACAAAGCACCACTGTGATGTGATAAAATACCCATTTTACAGGTGAGGAAATTGATGTCTGTAGTGGTAAAATAATACAGCCACTAGGTGGCAAAACTGGGATTGAAACCCAGGTTTATTTGATTCTAATCTTGAACTGTTTCTATTAAGCATCACCGGCGCCAGGCTGTGAGATTTTTCATTTGCCCTACCTCCTATACCAGCTAATTTTCAGAATAATACACTGGTTCCAGGCCAACTAATAACAATAGTATTGTTGGAGTGAGCTCCTAGACTACCATTGACACTCGATAAATATTAATAAAAATGAGCTGAGAAGCTTAAGAGGCTAAGAAGGAAGACATTGTAAAATGGCTAAATTGAGATTTTGAGTTCTCTCGATTATTCTTTTACTTTTTAGATGCTTGTTTTTTTCTTGACTCATTGTTTATGGTATTTTTGGTTTAAGTAGTCAGCAACTTGTGCTTACAACTTATAATTTGATTATATTAAATAAAGTATCATTATCATCTTAAAATGAAAATAGATCCAATTGTACTCTTTGTTTTGCAGGCCTTAGAATATCTCCTGTGGGCCAGCGTATGTATGGAGTCTTCGGTCCCGCTCCTAGCGCTCAGGTACCTGACGTGGAGAGCCACCCTCTATGTGGCTGTCTGCCAGTGCTACTACGACTGCCAAGCCAGTATTCATGGAGAGGTATGCTACTTTTTCATTCAGAGCATTCCAATATTTAAAAATACAGCTTATCCAGCATTTTCTACTTCAGATGTCCTCAAGAACAAAAAAACCCCAAGAATTGCAATGAAGCAAAGGCAAAAGTTCAAGGGTATATTTGCAGAAATTTACTTGGTTTTTCTATTCTGCTAATCTCTTGCTCTCCTTTTTGCTCTCTATTAACTTTCACCTTCTTTGCTCCATTTCTGAATACGATTTCTGGTATTTTTTAAATTACAATGTTCATTTTGAATTGGCAAATAATAATTGTATATACTGATGGGGTACAATGTGATGTTTTAATAAATATATACATTGTAGAATGATTGTATCAAGCTAATTAACATATCCATCGCTGTACATATATATCACTTTTTTCAGTGAGAACACATAAAATCCATTCCTTAGCAATTCTGAAATATATAGTACTTTATTATTAACTGTGTCACCTTGTCGAAAACTTCTACATCCTTTCTTTCCATCCTCATTTTGCTCTTGCATACAGCCACCTTCCTTCCCTGTTTAGTTTTGTATTCCTTGTCACTTAGTATATTCTTGTCTTGCTTTTCTCTGCTAACCACCATTTAATACACTGTATTTCTTTTCTTTCTTCTTTTCCTGTGTATCTTTTAGACTGCATATTTGAAATATAACTTAACTGGTCAGGGCTTTTATTGGTCTGTATAGTACCTCTGTGTAAATTTAAAAAGGCTCCCTTTCTACAGTACATGGCACCCTCTTGGTCAGTGGGTGGGGCCTTGGTGAGAATTAGAATTAGACACCCTTCCTTTAGGCCAACACATCCCTGCACCAGGGTGCATGTCTTAGATTTCAGCTTTCACTCAACCCACTTGGCTGGAAGTCTTGTGTAGGACAGCCTTCACAGCTGTGCAAATGCCAGTTCAAATCCTGTTCACAACCATAAATAAATCATCTGGTCAGTTAATGTTCCTTTAAGCTTAGTTTTTCCTGCCTAAACTAATTGTGAAGAGTTGGATGGTGGCCCATAGGCCAAGAAATAGTCTAATTCAACCCTCACAGGAGACTTTTGTAGCACAGGATACATCACATATGTATGAAACTACTGGAAACTAGTCATCACATATGAATAGTTAACTTTAGAGTACTAGTGGTGTATTTTGTCCTATAGCTATTAAAATTAGCAAGGAATGGAACATTTGTGTAGTTATTTTTAAATTTCAAAATATTAAGGGGGTACAAATGTTTTTGTTGCATGTATAGGTTTTGTAATGCTTGAGTCAGGGCTGTAAGTGTGCCCACCACCTGAAACAGTGTTCATTGTACCCATTAGGTAGGTTTTTACCCCTCCCTTCCTCCTCTCTCCCCCCTGCTTGATTTCCAATGATTTTTGCTTCCTTCTGTGTACATGTGTGCCCCTTGGTTAGTTCCAATTGATTAGAGAATACATGTGGTGTTTGTTTTTTCCACTTTTTGGATATTTCACTTAGGAGTATGGTCTCCAGTTCCATTCAAATTGTTGCAAAAGGCATTAACTCATCCTTTTTTATGGTTGAGTAGCACTCCATGGTATACATATACCACAGTTTATTAATCTACTCATGAATTGATGCCTGTCTGTCAACTTGGGTTGATTCCATATCTTTGCAATTGTGAATTGCGCTGCAATAAACATTGAAGTGCGGGTGTCTTTCTGATAAAAACTTCTTTTCCTTTGGGTCGATATCCAGTAGTGGGATTGCTGGATTGAATGGTAGGTCAACTTTTAGTTCTTTGAGGGATCTCCATACTGTTTTCCATAGAAGTTATACTAATGTGCAGTCCCGCCAACAGTGTATAAGTGTTCCTTTCTCTCTGCATCCGCATCTATTGTTTTTGGATTTTTTAATTAAAGCCATTCTAACTGGGGTAAGGTGATATATCATTGTGGTTTTAATTTGCATTTCCCTAATGATAAGTGACATTGAGCATTTTTTCATGTGTTTATCGGCTATTTGTCTATCTTTTTTTGGAACTCTTCTGTTCATGTCTTTTTCCACATTTGTAGTTTTGACCATTTGATTCCCATCGGGATTCTTCCTTACTGGAAATTTTATTTTATTTTTTATTTTTTTATTTTTTGTAGAGACAGAGTCTAGCTATGTTGACCAAGCTGGTCTTGAACTCCTGGCCTCAAGCAATCCTCCCACCTTGACCTCCCACAGTGCTGGGATTACAGGCATGAGCCACTGTGCCCAGCCCCCTTATTGGAAATTTTAACCCTTCATATAGGTTAATATTGTGATTGGTCTAGAAGCATCTTCATTAAAAATTATACATTATGAATGAAATATTTCAAACAAATGGTAAAATAAATGACATGAACTCTTGTTATTGAACTCCTAATAACTCTTAAACTCTTTTGTTATCTCTAGAGAATTATAATAATGGTGATATGATTAAATAAGTAAGCCTGCCTTTTTCCTTCCTTCCTTTCTTCAGCTATTTACTGAATACTTTCTGTATGCTGGGTATCAGGGATACAAAAACGAGTAAGACCCTTTAAGGAGCTCAAAATTTAGTGGATGACATGAACAGCTAAATAGATAATACAACATGGTATGGTAAGAAGGTTAGATTTGAGAAGCGCACCTACGGATGGTTGTGTGTGTGTGTGTGTGTGTGTGGTGTGCGCTCGTGCACACATGCATGCGTGTGCCAGAGAAGTAATAATCTGCATGGAGCTACTGTTTAACCCGTATTTTGGCTTTCCTTACTTTTTTTGAATTTCATAATTCATAAAATTAGCATATCTGACAGTTTATTAACTTTAGATCTATAGATTTTAGTGATGCTTGTAGCAAATGACAGACTGGATAGATATTTATTAACAGCTACCATGTTATAAGAAGTCAGCATCAGCCTGAGCTTAATTCACAGATTAAATCAAATGTCTGGGAGAACAAAACACATTGTCTTTATACATTTTTAATCACTATATTCTAACTCATTATTAATTAAATCTATTTTAATTGCATATAGGCATTTGCTCGTCGTGCTTTAGCTAAAATTGATGAGTTAAGGCAACTGGACTTAATGAGTTCCTCACAGGAAGAATCCGTTAGATTGTATAGAGAGGCCACACTAAAGGTATAAAACTTTCATGAAATAAAAGAAATTTACTGCACTCTATAGCTGATTAAGTACTTCATATTAGTAGTTGAGAGGTGCATCCCATTGTTGCTTCACATGTAATTCTTCTTTTTGAGACAGATGGCAGTGATGATCTTCAAAAGAGGAGTCTTTGAATCTAGAAGAAAAAACAAATCTTTCTTTAGACCAAAGATAAGAGTTAACCTAAGGGAAGCACAAACTGTAAGTCTAAAAACATCTTCTCAATTTAAGACTCTTTTTGCAGTATATTTGTGTTATAACTCGGTGTCTTTTAAACCTAGCCACTCATTATTAAATCTTGCCCCTCGTTCTCTGCACCAACGGGCAAATAGGGAGCAGAACGCTCTCCTAATTTGGACATGGCTTCACTTCATCTCTTTCTCAAAGCTTTTGTGCCTTAGCACAATCCCGGTTTTGCAACTTTAAAGGACAAGCAGCTGAAGAGGAACCTGTAAAAGGTTTGATTGAACACAGGCCTCTGAGTCGTTCTGCACACTCCTTTGTCTTTGACTCATTTGTGTTAGCTTAGCAGGCTGGGAGGTTGCACAGAAGACCGGGGCACATTTTCTCATCAGTCTTAGGCTTCTTCACCTTTGGGAGTGTTCAGGAACTAGGTTATCCTGTAGCAACAAACAACCCCCATACCTCAGGTGGCTTAAAACAACAATTTATTTCCCATGGGAGTCATATGTTATTATAGTTATCGGAGGCTCTACTTTTATGAAAGCCGCTCAGGGCCAGGCTGAGGAGCAGCCCTCATTTTGAAAATTGCTGGTCGTTCTGCCAGAGGGAATAAAAGAGAACTCTGGAAGATCTTGCACAGGCAATGGTACTCAGTATGGAAGTGACATGAGCCTCTTTTCACATATCGTAACTAGTCACACAGCCCGTCCCACCCGCAAGCGTATTTGGCAGACAGCACTAAGGACCATCCCAGCGAAGGAAGTGGGACAAACTTCTGCCTGTGGGGTCCCCTGCCCCCTTTCTCCCTCCTGCCTTTTTTTCTTCTTCCACAGTCTTCCCCTCTGCCTTTCTCACTCTCACCATCCTTCAAGGCCCAGTTTTATATCCTTGAAGCTTTCCCCCGAGCCATTAATAGATGGCTATACAAGCTTTCTGTGAGCTTCTGTGTAGGAACTAAAAATGGAAGTGAGGGGGAAGAGGATGAGCAGCTTCTGTAGAAGAGTTGTAGAATCTCGGAACCTGGAAGGGGTTTTGGAAAACATCTGGTTCTTGACTTTTCTATTAAAGATAGGGAAAATAAAGCTCAGAGTATTTAAATGGACGGCTTGGAGTCATAAAGGCAGCTGTTGGTGGAACCTACGTCTCTAAGTCCACTGCTTTCTCGCTACTCCAGTGACTGCTGCTCTCTGCCCTTATTTCTTCTTACAACATTTAGAAGTAGTTCTTTTTTTTTTCTTTTAAATAAATCATGATATTTAAATATAAATATTATTTGGACATGGTACCTTACCATTGCCAGTGTGACAATATCGACTACTGAGCCTGGAAGTATATTTTATATATCTCTTTTAAATCAGATCTCTTACAGACCTGAAACTATAAAAATTAGAGAAGAAAATCTAGGAAAAACTCTGTTGGACATTGGCTTCAGCAAAGAATTTATGACTAAGATCCTAAAAGCAAATGCAATAAAAAAAAAAAATAAACAAGTGGGACTTAATTAAGCTAAAAATCATCTGCACAGCAAAAGAAATAATCAGCAGAGTAAATAGACAAACTATAGAATGGAAGGAAATATTTGTAAACTATGTATCCAACACAGGACTAATATCCAGGCTCTATAGGGAGCTCAACAACTAAATGACAAAAAAACCAAATAGCCCCATCATGGGCAAAGGACATGAACAGACACTTTTCAAAAGAAGACATACAAATGGACAAGAAACATATGAAAAAATGCTCAACAACACTAATCATCAGAGAAATGCAAATTAAAACCACAGTGAGATGCCATCTTACTCCAGTTAGAATTACCATTATTAAAAAGTTGAAAAATGACAGATGTTGGTGAGGGAGCAAAAAAGGGAACTCTTATACACTATTGGTGGGAATGTAAATTAGTACAACCTATATGGAAAGCAGTATAGAAATTCCTCAAAGAACTAAAAATAGATCTACCATTCAATCCAGCAATCCTATTACTGGGTATCTACCCCCTTAAAAAAGAAATCATTATATCAAAAAGATACCTATGCTTACCTGGCAGGGGAGATACCATGATCATGAAGGTGGTTTTCCCAGGGTGAGGCTTATCCCTTGCCCTCTAGATGTGCTGACCCCTGCAATTTCCCCAAATGTGGAAAACTCGACTGTATAATTTGTGGTAGTAGGGGACTGCGTTCATTCTCTCCCCGAGACTTGGTAAAAAAAAAAAAAGAAAAAAAAAGATACCTGCACTCATATGTTTATCACAGCACTATTCACAATAGCAAAAATGTGGAGCCGACTTAAGTGTCCATTAATTGATGATTGGATAAAGAAAATGCAACACACACACACACACACACACACACACACACAGAACATGGAATACTACTCAGCCACAAAAAAGAATGAAAATATGTCTTTTGCAAGAACATGGGTGGAACTGGAGGCCATTATCTTAAGTGAAATAACTCAGAAACAGAAAGCCAAACACCACATATTCTCACTTATAAGTGGGAGGTAAATAATGAGTACACCTGGACACAGTGAAATAATAGACATTGGACTCTCATGGGAGTGGGAGAGTGGGGCAGAGATGTGGGACGAGAGATTATCTAATGGGTACTATGTTTACTAACTAGGTGAGGATTACACAAAAAGCCCAGCCGTCACTATGCAATGTATCCATGTAACCAATCTGCATATGTACTCCACAAATTAATTTAAAAAATAAAATAAATCATATCCCTTACTAATAGTTTATATTGGTGGGGTGGTAACTTGCCAAATTATAGGCAATTTCTTGAACTGTTGAACTACTCGCATCTAGCATTAAATAGTAATGCTAGACTGTTTGTAAAAGAGCGGAGGATAATATTTTTCCTTACCAGCATTTTTTTCTCTGAGCAAAAATTTAAATATCCAAAGCTGCAAGATTGACATTACTGAGTTTATTATTAGGACTTACAGTCATCCTAACAAAATTAAAGATATTTTCATAGGAAAATGTTTAAAATTCCAGATAAAAGTACATTAAAAACTCATTTATTTCTATTTTCCTTTAAGAAATTGTTGTATGAAAAATTCTGGTGATATTTTTTTGGACAAGAACTGTGATTGTTTAGTGGGTAGTTTTTACAGACTCCTAATGATCAGCCATTTAGTGAGTTACCTAACAAATATTTTTGAAGTACCTGCTATGTGAACAATATAGATGAAAATTAATTTCTAGTGAAGAAATTACATTGTAAATAAACAAAATAATTATAGCTTGTGATAAATATTAAGAAAGAAATAATGGTGGTGGTGTGGTGGGGATTAAATGAGTTACATATAAAGCCCTTAGAATGTTCCTGGCATATGGTAGGTTCTCAGTAAATATTAGCTATTATTATTGTTTATTTATTAATCATTCACTCAACAACTATATATTGAATGCCTACTGTGGTTTCAAGTATAGTGGAATATAGAAATACTAAGTCACATTCCTTGCTTTTGAATGGCCTTGAAATAATGAGCAGGATTTGGCTAAGCAGGGAGGAGAGATGAAAACATTCTAAGTAAAGGATTAGCAGAGCTTGATCATAGCTTAGAAGCCAGAATAGGCAAAATTTGTTGGGGGACAGTGAGAAATAGAGCTTGACTAGGGTAGGTGAATAATGCTGGGGAATTAACATAGTATGAAATATCTCACAAAGTAGATATCATGGAGCCCATAGTATTTAAAGCTGGAACGAACTGTATAGGTGGTGTAATAGAGATTCTCATCCATCCTGACATTTTAAACAATGGTATTATACATCTTATGCAATATGTATACCATGCTGTACCATAATTTGTCTAATATTTTTATTACTATTAATTTGGTTGTTTCCAGTTATTTTGCTGTTGCAGATATTGATGTCATCCACATCTTCAGGAATACTGTTTTTCTTTCTTTTATTTCCTGTGGATAAAATTCAAGGTGTAGGATTTCTGAATTAAAGGATGCAATTTTATTTCTCTTAATATATATTGCTAAATTGGTTTCCAAAATGGAAACTCCTATTTTCAAAGTGACAACCTGCATGTACCAATTTTATCACAAGTTATTATTATTTTGATATTATTATCTGTTTAAATGTTTTTTTTTGCAAATTCAGTTTTCATAAAATGGCTTGTCATTTTAACTTTATTTCTTTGATCCAACTTTTCCTTATATTAATATTTGTGTTTACTCTTTATATTTACTTTTTTGTGTGAAGTATCTTTCATAGTCTTTGACCATTTATCTACTGGAGATTTTAACTTTTAAAATATATTTGAATGTGTCATTGTTTTTATAAGACACTAATATTTTGCTTGTCATACTTGACAAATCACTTTTTTATTGCTTTTACCTTTCTTTTTTATAGATCTTTTAAATATTTATACTTAAAAATCTTTTACTTAGTATTCATCCGCAGCTCTCATAAATATTCTTCTTTTTCCTAGGCTTTCTATGATATTTTAATAAGCGATTTCACTCTTTTATACATCTGGGTTTTATCATTCCATTTTGAATACTTCTAATTATTAGAAGAAAGTTCATTTTGCTGTTTAAATATACATTTTTAAAGCTCTGTTTTAATCTACAATAAAAATTTTAGAAGAAACTCTTACCTTTGTAAGGCACTGAGTGAAGTTCAAGTTTTATAGAGGTTTTTTTAACGTATCAATTGACCTATAGATTGAAAAGTCACAGAAGCTAATGAGTAGGGAAGCTGGTATTTAGGGAAAAATAGTCCAAAGCAGCTTTATCCCTGCCTTGTTCTTGTCTTTCTGACTTTGTCCTAAGAAGAAAAATAAAAGCTGGAGAATTGTGGGGAATATGGTGTGTATCTTCTAGTTGGACACAGATGCTAGAAAAGCCAACTAGAATACAGTTCTTATTTACTGGCAATCTAAATGCAGAGAAAAAGTCATCTCTTGGAGAGAAAAATACAGTGTGGAGACAAGCCATCTGCAGGAGGTGCAGTCACTCCGGGCCAGGACGAAGCAGAATGACTGGGAACTGACACCGGGTTCTAACCATCACTAGCTTATTAGTGTACAGCTGATCAGCTCTTTCTTAGAGTCCACATCCACAAGCCTAGTTATTTGTACTATGAAATATTGTTTCAAATTTGAATTGAAGTCCTTCAAGCATTAGAATTTCCTGCAGTGCTTATTAAAAATGTCTCACCCAGACACATGGAATCTCTGGAGATTTGGTCTTGAATGGAAAAAGCAGCCTTGAGTGATTCTTAGGCAACCAAAGTTTGAGTATCAGTTCCTTAAGGCTGTAATTAAGTACTCTAAAGCATGTGGAGATTGATGCTGGCTTAATAAAAAGACCATAACAAACAGCCTTTTTATGCCACCTTATATAAAGAAGTAGCAAAGTCTTCGATGCAAGGGCATGACATAAACTTTAATGGAGTCTGGAGTGACATCTCAAAAAATGAAAGCCATCTCATAATTAGACCAAGCACTCTGTTTTATTAATTGCATTAATTAAGCATGCCTTACTTTGCCTTGCCCTATACTAATTAATATCTTTAACAAATGGACTGAATTATTTTTTATTCCAGTTGTCATGGCCACGGACTGTCACAGAACGGCTGTTGGACGAGATGTTTGATAGCACTGCATCCCGGTTTCTGGCTGTCTTGGAAGCTCTTTCCGATTCAAATAGGCGAGTACTGCAAACTGGACCTCTTGCTACAGATGAAGTGGAGCTTCGCGATGTTGTCTCAGAACTGTTTATGGCAGGAAAAGAACTTTTAATAAGTAAGTAAGATGTTAAGGTAATATTTTATGGTAGACATAAATAACAAAAAATTTTAGGATGATAGTCCATATCTAAGAAACTAATACAGTTTATATTGATCTTGAATTCAGCAACCTTGCTAAAGTTAATTGATATTTCAAATAATTATTAGTAGATTTTGAAGGGATTTTTTTTGTGCATATAATCATTTGTGAATAATGATAATTTTATTTTATTTTCAATTCTTAATCTTTTAATTTCTTTTTTCTTGCATTTCTTTACTTATTGTACTGGCTAGGATCTCTAATAACACATCGAAATAATTGGTGATGATAGCAGACATCCTTGTCTCATTTTCGATCTCCAATGGAAAGCTTTCAACATTTTGCCATTTATTTAAGATACTTACGGAAGGATCTTTATAGATACCCTCTTTCAGATTAAGGAAGTTTCTTTTATTCTTGGTTTGCTAAGAGTTTTTTCTTTGTTTGTTTGTTCTTAATCCTGAATAACTGTTGAGTTTTATCAAAACGTTTTTGTGGATTTCTTGAGATTTACTGAGTTGATCAAATGAGCCTCCTGCCTCAGCCTCCCAAGTAGCTGGGACTACAGGTGTGCGTGCCACCACGCCTGGTTAATTTTAAAAATTTTTCATAGAGGCAGGGTCTCGTTATGTTGCCCAGGCTGGTCTTGAACTCCTGGCCTCAAGTGATCCTCCTGCCTTGATCTCCCAAAGTGCTGGGACTAGACTCCGTGCCCAATGAGCCTAGCCCAGTGATATACTTTATAATTTGTATCCACTTGGTTCTTTTCCACGGCACTTCTTCTTGCCTCATGTTTCTAATATCGACTCTTACTTCTCTGAGAGAACACTTGTGCACACGGTTCTTGTTCCCTCTGTCCCATTTTCCTGCTTCCTGTGTTGCTTCATTTGTGGTTTTTCTTTGAAGGTGCTTGAGCTTTTGATATTCTTTTCCCATGAGTTTTCCTTCTGTTGCCTTGGAACGCCTGACTTGGTTACAGTGTCTACCTGGGAGGTGGGATGAAAGCCTAGACCTTAGCTTGTGTATCTCTCTCTAGGTGAGTTGAGTGAGTGTGTGTGTGTGTGTGTGTGTGTGTGTGTGCACACGTGTGCCCATCGGAAGACAGGGGACCTGTGGAACCACAGTTTGGGCTCACCTCTTCACAAGAAAAATAACAAGTTCTCAGATGAGATTTCTTTGACTTCCTTCACCCAAACCCCAAAACTTACCCTCATCTGCATCCATCATTGTCTACTGTGTCTCATTAAAACGGATAATTCCTCCTCCTCTTCTTTGTGTCATTAAGACTAATCCCTCCAAGTAGTCCCTTTAACCTATGTCTTCTTCTTGGTATAGACAGATTTACTGAAGGAATTGCCTATTTCCACTGTTTCCACTTCTTCCTACTTATTCAGCAGGCAGTCTTCTGTCCCGAGCACTCTACTGAGAATGTCATAGACAGCCTTATTGCTTAATCCAAGGATCACTTTTTTCAGTCCTTTTCTTCCTTCTTTTTTCTCTTAGAGATGAGGTCTTGCTATGTTGCCCAGGTGGGACTCGAATTCCAGGGCTCAAGTGATCCTCCTGCCTCAGCCTCCCAAGCAGCTGGGACTACAGGTGTGCAGCACCGTGCCCAGCTAGTCCTTTTCTTCCCTTATTTCTGTGGTATTTGTTATTGTTGACTAGTCCTTTCTCTCTAAACACTCTCCTTTCCAGTCTTTTCTCTCTGCCCCTCTCTTAAATGTTGGTGTTCCTTATTATCCTGTCCTAGGCAGCTATACCTTGCACATGGCTGAACCTATTATTTGCTATGGATATATAATGATGACTTTAAAAGCTATAGCCCTGTTTTAGATTGCTTTCGTCAGTTTCCAATCTATACCCAGCTGCCTAGTTGGCTGAACTCTCACTAATTCTCTATGTTTGAGATTTCCAGCTACTCCTCTGGGTAGCCTTCCCTGACTGCCCTCCTGCCCCATGCTTGTGTTGGATGTCCTGTCCGTCTGTCCTTACAGCACCCTGTATTTGCCCACTCAGATTTCTTCTCTCCCCTGCTAGTGTAAACTCTATGAAGGCAAGGATTGTGCCTGTTTCTTTTCCATTTTCCCCTAGTGCTTGGCAGTGTCTGATACCTAACATTTAGTAAATAAATATTTCTTTGCATGAAGATATTCAAACTCTCTCTTTCCTTTTCTAGGTTCAAATACTGGTGCAGGTGGAATACTTGCTTTTCCGAAAACATCTCTTCTGGAACTTATGATAGAAAGGAAAAATGGTATTTCTGTGGATGCTGCTGTGAAATTTATAAAATTAGCTTTTACTTATGAGGAATGGAGTTTATTTGAGTCTTCAGCAGGGCGTCTTATTTGTTTTCTCCAGGTAATACGTGCAAAACCATTACGTTCATTCTGTTTTGTTGAAATGATATTTAATTAACTTGTGCGATATACTTCTCTAAGGGTCAGGATGATCCAGAGTCAAAGAAAGCAGAGAAGGATTTAACTCTTCTGCTAGCAATCGGACCACTAATCAACGTAAAGAAAAGCAAAGGTTCGATCTTGCCTTTGGAAATCTATAAAGAAGGACAGTCAGCTCAAAGTTACTTAAAAAAAATTGTCTTTCCTTGTGAGTATTTATTTGCTTTTTAGAAAAATTAAGATAGTGTTATCTGATAAAACATGCTCTTTATAGGTGAGGTGAGAGGAAGAACATTCAAGTCCGAGGGAGCAGGAGGTGGCAAAGCCCTGAAGCAAGAGTGTGTTTGGTTATTGAAAGAATGGCATGGGCTGGAGTGCACTGGTGATAGTGGTGAAGTTTGGGAATGTAGTAGGTGACAAGGTCATGAAATAGTTGGGCCCCAGATAATGTGGTTACCAGGCTTTGTAGGGATGCTGGATTTTATTCTGAGGGACAGTTTTGAGTAGAGGAATGAGGCTCTGTTTAGCTGCTAGCTTGCTGGTATGAATGAGAGGCTAGCAGGGCAGTGAATCAAAGGGCACAGTTACCAGGTCACTTTAGGAAAGGAAGAGTCGTGGTCTTTTCTGTCTTTCCAGTATGCAGTATTTTCCATTCTAGGGCTTTTCAAGTCTTAAAAGTTACTGTGTATGTAATTGAAAATCTGCAGCCTCTACTGCTTAGACCGTTGAGAACTATTTAATTCCATGCTTTTTATGTTTTGTCATGTTTTTAAGATATTACATGGCCTCTCAGTTGCCGTAAATAATTTGCACCATATAACTTTTATTCTTCTAGTGATTTCTGAATAGGTATTTTGTTTATTTTTCTTCCAACCACCATATTTTATGTGTATTTTAATATTATAAGCCTCTTCAGTGTCTTTTTGGACATAGTTGGCATACGTATTGTGGACTAGTGATAATAATAGTCTATTTTAGTTGGATTAGGGCCACATAGATTAATTTTCATATGGAAGCATTTAGTTTTATCTTATTGACATGATATTTGCCCACATATCATTTATGTCATTTTTGTAGAGTTTCTGTGTTTCTGTGCTTTTTCTATTTGAAATTTTGTAATTGACTTTTTTGTTTCATTTTCCTCTACTTTATGAATTTAGATACTAGTTTGAAGACTTTTGGATATTCAGATGATATTTTCCATTTGGCAGCAACCTTGCATTTCTGTGTCTGCACCTCTTTTCAGGTGAGATGCTATTCTGAATAATTTTTAACAGTGTGGAAGGAGGTTATTATGCCTAATTTAAGGCCAGATTTAAAATATCACAGGAATTGTGCCTTGCTAAAATTCTATATTATTTAATCATTAGAATATAGGATTGAATTAGATTCTGATTATAATTTAAAGTTTGTTTTTATTATTGTTATTTTGGGTGTCTGTTCATTTTGGGGAAATTGCCAGTCTAGCTATATTTCTAATAATGAAAAAACTGAGGCAGTGGTTTAAACGAAGAGTTAGTATGTTTAATGAGATATTGCTTTTTGGATGGGTGCAGTGGCTCATGCTTGTAATCTTTGGGAGGCCAAGGGCAGAGGATCACTTGAGGCCAGGAGTTTGAGATCAGCCTAGGCTATATAGCAAGACCCTGTCTCTACAAAAAGTAAAAAATTAGCTGGGCATGGTTGTAGGCACCTGTAGTCCTAGCTACTTCAGAGGCTGAGGCAGGAGGATCACTTGAGCCTAGGCGTTGAGGCTTTGGTGAGCTATAACTGCACCACTGCATGCCAGCTTGGGTGACAGAGTGAGACCTGTCTCAAAAACAAAACAAAACAGAACAAAAACACTGCTTTTCAGTCCATGAGAACAAAGTATGGTTATTATTGGAATTCACTTTACACATAATGGCCAGTATTTAGAAATGGCGTAGGTGTGGTTATGAATGTTTAGGTAAAACTAGTACAGCTATAGTTATCAAACAGAATTGCCAGGGCTTCTCTGAGGTTCTTTGGAAGCCCAACTTTAAGTAGTAGCACCCTAATCTGTTTTTATTAGTTTTGTATATGGTATTGGGATTCTGATGGAATTTCATTTGAGAATTTGGTTTTATTGTTACAAAGAAAGTTTGCGAACCACAATTATAGAGCATGATATTAGTTTTTGCTCAGGTAAGTGAAACACAACAAGAGTCTTGAGAGGTTCCACTGTTCTAACATTTTCATTTCTCTGGGTTTATTGGAATATCTTATAACCTGTGACAGGTATTTAATTTTCAAGAGGAAAGTGATTAGCAGCAAATGGAATTATTCTAGTGGGAGAGTTAAACCAAAAAATAATAATTGAGGCTTAAAAGGGTAAGGAACTTTCATTTATTTATCTGTTTTTTTTAAAAGTCATATATGCCTCAGTTCAATTCAATCAAGTACTGACCTCTGTTATGTTCCCAAGCATTGTCCTAAGGTGTATATATGCAAATTAAGTCATAGAGCTGCCACAAAAGAGCTCAAAGTTTGGTATATTTAATCATAAACTTATTATATTTCTAGTTCAGATATAATGAGTAACTTTCGTTTTCTTTTGAAAAGAGCCAAGTAACTTCGATGTGAGAGAACACATACTAATTTTGGATCATCCGTTGGTACCCAATGTAAAGTTCTGTTTAGTTTTTCCTCTCCTTGTCTCTACCCTTTCCCAGCTCCCTGTTCCCTCTCTAGTTACTAGTCCATTTCCCTCCTGCCTTAATTCTTTATTATTTTGATGCAAGAATTTTAGGAAGATAAAAGTATATATAAATTTCAAAGTTGAGTGGAAGTAATTGTTTTATATACTTGCCTAAAAAATGCTTGGGACTTCTATTTTTCGAGAGGCCGAAGAGCATAGAACATTCCTAAGAGTTGAGGACTCTGGAGCTAGACTACTTGGGTTTGAATCCCTCTGACCTGCTACTTTCTAGTCATTTCATCTTGGGAAAAATCACTTGTTCTTCAGTTTGCTCATCTGTAAAATGGGGATGATTGTAGTAGTACTCACCTCTTAGGGTCGGTATAAGGATTAAATGAATTAGTATATATACAGCTCTTAGAGTATCGCCTGGCGTACAGTAAATGTTATAGATACATATCTGATTATTCTTACTCATTTACTTTATCATATTTATTTTTAGGATGTCCAGCCTGACAAAGAAATTGCCGTGGACATAATCATGTTCTTATGGCAGAAGTGCAAGTCAGGAATTCAGCGGATCAGTATGTCCAGAAATGACTATGCAAAGTTCACCCAGAAAATCAGTACTAACAAAGTATTCCTTTTTTTGTTTCCTTTCTCATGTTTTTTTGTTAATGCTAATTCAAGTTGCCATAAACATTTCAAATCCAAATTTTCCCAGTTTATTCACCTACATAGCGACCATCATTTATTTATATATATTAAGAAGATACTCTTTGTAGTCAAATGAGCCTTTCTTTTAATGTGTGTTTCCTGCATCCCTGTCCTAATTTTGTTTTGGGGAGTGGAGAGGTGTTTCAGGCTTTTAAGGGAGGAATAAATATAGTATGTCTAAAGTCACATGAACTTGGATAAATTCAATAAAAGGAATAATAATAGAGAATACAAATAAGTAAGTAGTTCCATTTTTCCCCCCTGCAATCATATATTTAGACTATTTAAAAGAGCTGTTTCATGAGAGGGAGAAAGTTGACCATTTGAATGTTATAACCTGGAAACTTAGGAGAAAATATTTTAGTAAAAACCAATATTTTATCTCTGGTGATTCTGAAGCCTCCTAAGATTAGCTACACTGGGATGCATAGGTGTGATTTTTATCATGTACCTGGTTAAGTAATCATGTGAGTGCATAAATATTGTTCTACCATCTTAGGTTTCAAAGTCTGATGGTTGGTTTTATGTTCTAAGCTTTGGGGATATAAGCATAAATGATAATTTCTAAGGTACCTAGTGTGGAGTCTGAAAACCTGCTTTCCCCTCCCCTCTCTAATTTGGAGGATGTTGATAGTGATAATAAAAGCTGCTTTGAAGAGAGAGTGAGAACTTTGAGGATACAGATAATATTTACTGATGTATAAAAGTAACATGATAAATTTGCCATTATGGCTATGAATATGCAGACTATAAACATAAGTGAATTTACTTTATGAATTTATATAAACAAATTATTTATATCATTTTTTTAAGGACTGCTGAGTTTTATATTATTTGCAATTAAGGCATCCATAAGGAGCAGGATACTTGTATAACATTTCCATATGATTAGAAGGTGATGATTTCAAGGAAGTACTAAGTTTTGAAAAATGTGACTCTTTCTGCAATGTAATATGCTTTTAATTGATTTTGTTGTATATTTTCTCTTTTTAGTGGTTTTATCTTCTGTGGCAGATACATGAAGTAATTCACTGCTATAAAATGGAAGACATTGACATTGTGGTGGTGGCAGAGGTCACATTACGATTAAGTGAAATATTGGAGTGTTTGGGAAGCCCAGGAAGAAAATTTAAAAAGTCTATAGGTAAAATGTTGGTTGAAAAAGTATGAGATTATTAGTATACATATATACCAATATAAATATCTAAGTATAATTTAGAATACAGATAATTTTGTTAACGGAAACTGGGCATTTCAGGATTATGCTTCATTGATGGTTTATAATCAAAGATAGATAATGTAGGTTTAATCAAGTGGATGTTAAGAAAAGAAGGTTATGTGCTCTGCGACCCAGTGGCAGACAAGACTCCTTTTGCCTTCTCCTCACTCATATGTTCCCCATCTTCATTCCTAATTATCACCTATTCCTCTCTTTCTCCTCTCTCTCATTTCTCCTTATTTCCTTTCTTTTCTCTCTTTTATCTTCTTTTGTTTTTCTTCCTCTTCCATTTCCCACAAGAGTGAATGCTTGAAGGAAGAGAGCATAGGTGGTCACCCTCGTATCCTTGGCACCCACCTTATTGCCCAACAGAGAGTAGCAGCTCAAATAAACATTTGTTGAATGGATCAACGTCCTTCTACCTTTTATCTCCTTTTTCATTCTCTTCTCTCTTCTAATACCCTCCTCTGAAAGTTCGTCTTTGTTTGTTTGTTCTTTCTCTCCTCTTCTTTTCCCTTTCTTCGTATCCTCTTCCTCTTTTTGCCCTCTTTCCCCACACGTTCCCCCTCTCTTCCTGTCCCGGCCCCTCTCTAGTCTCCATCCTTCTCTTCTCATTCCAGCAGATGTCTTCTCTCAAAGGATGGCCTTATGCTCTGACCTCCTTGTTCGTTGTTCTTCCTGTGGTTGAAGCCCTGACCTCTCTGTTTCACTGGGTAACCCATATGTAGAGTGTCCATGGTGGATGTCCTTGGTGTCCATGGTGGATATTAACTTGGATGTTTACTTGGTTGTTTCACCCTGCTTACAGAGTATATCTGGAAAGTGAGGGCTTTGTAATAAAGTAATTGTTGTCCCAGAGATTCACTGATCTGGCTCTACCTGTGTGGCTTTGTAGACAGAGTTTCAGAGCCATGGTTCTGAAACGTTGCTCAGTGTTAGTATCACCTGGGAACTTGTTAAAAAAGCAAGGCCCAGCCTCTGTCCTACCTTAGCTAGCCTGGACCTGTTTAGTCTTTATTAGCTTTCCCAGTGAATTTGATACATCAAAGTTTGAGAACCATAGGTTAGAGGTCTCTGGCCATCTAACACATCTAGTGGCCTGAAGTCATATTTTAAAAATGTCCTGTCTTAAAATGCTTTTTTTCCTTTTAAAACTTTTATTAGGCAGAATTTCAAATATAGAGAGAGTCACTATGTATGCATCATCCAGCACCAATAATTATGGACGTCTTGCTAATCCTATTGCATCTCTCCCTGCAACATTTCCCTCACCCCTGCCCTGGAGTGTTTTTAAGCAGACATCATGTCATTTTACCAGCAAATACCCCCAGCCACCCACCCCTGTGTGTGTGTATGTGTGCGTGTGTGTGTATTTATCTATCTAACAGGTAAGGATTTTTTTAAATAGAAAACCACAATGCCATTATTATAATACCTTACAAAATGAGTAATAATTCCCATGTCCACAGTTGTATTAAAAAATGTCTTTTAAAGTCAGTTTGTTCCTATCAGAATCCAAACAAGGCTCTTGTATTGTATTTTCATAACATGTCTCTTGAATCTCCCCAATCTCTAACAGTTCTTCTCCTTCTTACTTCCTTTTCAAGCTATTTATTTCAAACTTGTACACACACACACACACACACACAGACACACACAGAGTTGACCCTTGAACAATGTGGGGGTTAGGGACACTGACGCTAAATCCACAAGTGACTTTTGACTCCCTAAAAACTTAACTACTAATAACCTACTATTGACCGGAAGCCTTACTGATAACAGAAACAGTTGACTAACACACATTTTGTATGTCATATGTATTATATACTGTATTCTTATGATAAAGTATGCTAGAGAAAAGAAAATGTTATTAAGAAAATGACAAAGAAGAGAAAATATAATGCACTTACTATTTATCAACTGGAAGTGGACCATGATAAAGGTCTTTATCCTCATTGTCTTCACGGAGAAGGCAGAGGAAGAGGCGGATGAGGAGGGGTTGGTCTTGCTGTCTCCAGGGTGACAGAGGGGGAAGAAAATCTTCATATAAGTAGAACCACACAGTTCAAATTCCATGTTGTTCGTGTATAAATACACAGTTCCTAGCTTATAACTCCCATAGTCCTTGCCATTTCCTAAGTGACTAAAACAATAAGCATATCCTTTGTTAAAGTATTTGGCTTTTTGTCCTTGGTTTCTGAAGGAGCTTCAGAACAGCTTCAGAGTAATAAAGGTGAAATACAGTCTTTTGTTATGATGTTGAGGTGCTTTAAGCCTCAGAAGAAGCAGACCTTAGAAAACAGAATCCATTTCTTTGAGTTTCTTCTTTTTTTCCTTTCACTTGTTCCTTTTTCTCTCCAAGGCTGCCCATAGAAAGTAAAAATATTCTCTGATCTTCCCCTTCCTTTCTGTCTTGGAGCTGGCCATAAAGAAATTCTCTGACCTACGTTGTCTGATTGTAGGTCTTGAGACCAACCCCATTTCAGAAGGGGTCCTGCCCCGTACCTGGGGGAAGGAATGCTGCACACACAGAGAGGCCACGAGGAATCTGAACAGAGAGGCCTTGCTGGGTGTCTTAGTCTGTTTTCTGTTGCTTGTAACAGAATACCTGAAACTGGTTAGTTTATATAGAAAAGGAGTTTAGTTCTTATAGTTGTGGAGGCTGAGAAGTCTAATGTTGAGGGGCTATATCTTGTGAGGGCCTTCTCGCTGGTGGGTACTTTATGCAGAGTCCTGAGGCTGTGCAGGGCACCATGTGGCAAGGGGACTGAGCCCACTCCAGTTATAACCCATTCATTCATAAATCTACCACAATGAATGGATTAGTCCATTCATGAGGGCAGAACCTGTATGAGCCAATCACCTCTTAAAGGCCTCACCTCTCAATGTTGCCACACTGGGAATTAAATTTCAACATGAGTTTTGGAGGGGACAAATATTCAAACCACAGCAATGGATTTCTCTACTCAGTCTATTAGTTAGTATTAGATCATACTTTTTTTGCCTATGCCTATCCGGTGAAATCTCCATGGAAGCCCCAAGAGGACAGGGTACACAGAACTTCCAGATACCTGAACAAGGGGAGGTTCCTGGAGGGTAGCATGCCCAGGGAGGACATGGAAGCTCTGTACCCCTTCCTCCATACCTTGCCCTATGTATCTCTTTATCTGTATCCTTTGCAATATGCTTTGTGATAAGATATGTTTCCCTGAGTTCTGTGAGCTGCTCTAGCAAATAAATTCAACCCAAGGAGGGAGTCAGGGGAACCTCAATTTATAGCCAGTGGTCAGAAGTACAGGTAAAACAACCTGGGGCTACAATTGGCACTGGAAACGGGAGACAGTCTTGGCAACTGAGTCTTCAACCTGTGAGATCTGATACTATCTCTCCAGGTAGATAGTGTTGGAATTGAACAGGTGTCCAGTTCTGCAGAATTGATTGCTTGCATGTAGAAAATGGAACCTCCATTGGTGTGTGCAGAAAATGGAACCTCCCTGCTACACATTTGGTCACAGACATCTGTGTTGATTGTTGTGGTGAGGGAGCAGAAGAAAAACCGTTTCTGTTTTTTCACACGTATTCCCTTCTCAAGATCCTGGCATGGTATTTATTTTTTCACTATCTTCTTAGCTTGTAGATGTAAAGAATGTATTTTCCATCTTTTCTCTAGCTGGGAGAACTTTTCCAGATTATCCATCACTGGAAGCAAAAGGCCCAATGATTACTTTATTAAAATGTTTATTTCTTATTCAATTTTATTGTTTTATTTACTAGTTACTGTTGAGAGACTACTGTTTTATGCTATTTGATTATAAATGGAATAAATACAATTTGAGGTATTGATTCTTTATTAAAACGTTTTATTTCTAAAGAACTAATCAATTTTGGAGCTTACTCCATTTATAAACTTGAAAACTTCTATATTTATGTAAGAGGGGTTGTTCCTATTTAGATATAGGAATTCTTATAACTAAGGATGTTATTCCCATCACCTTGTTGGCATATAAAACATAAAGTACACGTCATTCTTCTATATCATTAATAGTTACAACAATCTCTTTCAAGATATTTATTGACTATTAAGTAATACATTTTTTAGTTTGGATTATTAAATAGATTTTAAAATAGGAAACTAGCATTGCCATGTAAATATTTGTAATTTATAGTCCTCCAATTCAAATTAGCCTTCTCTGATATTGGTTCAAATTCATAAAGCTTCTATGTTGTTATTTTTTGAATGCTTTTAAATGGAATTTACAGAATATATAGGAAGACCAATCTCTTCCCCACGATATTACCTTATTGATAAATAAGATTATTGTTATATTGAAATATGCCTTTAAATTGCCTTATATAAAGAAAAACTCTAATTAAATGGAAGAAACAATTTGGTATTTAGTCAAATTCTAAAGTGTTGAATCATTTCTGAGATCACAGGTAATTAAAAAGATAACAAACTTAGCATAATTTTTTTTATGATTATGACTCACTGCTATATTTCCATTTTTCTCTTTCCTCCTTTCATTCTTATGGTTCTTCTTTTTTTCCCTTGGTTCTTCCTCTTTATTGCTCTTTCCTCTTCCTTCTCCTTCTTTTCCTTTTTTTCTCTTCCTCCTCTTCCTTCTCCTTCTTCCCTTTCTCCCGCCTTTCAATTCTTTCTTTTTCAGACATGTCTTTAAGAAAAGGGACTGATTCATTACTTGAGACCCCAAAAGGGATCCCGGAAATTCTTCCGATATTAAAGGTATTACAACATGTTTTCAAAAATACACTTAAAATTTGAATTTTTGTTTTCAAATAACATCAAATTTGTAAATGTATAATGGTTAATTGTAGAGATAATTTTCAATATTTAAAATTTGAGAGTTTATGGTTTCTGCATACATTGAAAACTACAGGGACATTTTCTACCTTTTATAGAGAATATTATAATGAAGACCCATGATAATTTACCATTTTCTTGTCTGCCAGCTTAAGAAACACAATATTACAAGCAGGTGAGACTTACCTCCTCCACTAACCTCTCCTGCTCACATTGCCTTTCCCCCCACCTAGGAGCAACTGCTGTTCTAAATAATGGTGTCTTCAAGATATTTACATAAAAGATGTTTTTCTAATGCATAGATATAAATGACTAATTGGCTTTTAGTAATATTCCACCCCCACCCCCCACATTTATTTTGGGAGCCCTTTGAAATATAAGAACAAGTATTAATTAAGAGGTTGAGGAGACATAATAATTGTCTGCCAGTGTTTTTTCCAGGGAACACTTACAGTGCCTGCTAAATATGCAGCTTCCTATTTCTCACTCCATATTCAATCATAATTTCAGTTGTGAGGTTCTTAAAAGGTCTTCAGACAGATTCTTAAGGACAGAGTTTGAGAATCACTGGCTTAGTGGGCTTACACTTATTCTCTGAGTTGTCATAGGGCAGGTATAGAAATACTAGTGGAAGTTACAGAGTGCTAGATTTTGGTTTAAGATGGAAATTTTCTGGCAATTAAAGCCACTAAATGAAGTGAGTTTCTTAGAAGGTGGCAATTTTCCTACAACAAAGAAGCTAATTTATGAACTACTATTATTATTTAAATTAGAAAAAGGTAGTGCCTCCTCAAGCTGATTTATTACCATCTGCTAGGAAATTGTCAAAATAAATATATAAATATGTGATGACAACAGTGTGAATGGTACCCCCTAAAGTTGTGCAGTACATAACCCGCTCAGCTGTACTGGGGCATATGGTAGCTGCGGTGCAGGTGATTCACTGGTGAGGTTGAAGAGCACAGCATTTGGTATGGGAAGAGCTGGCTGGAATTGAGGCCTGCCTGTGACATTGACTATGACTTTGAATGAATTATTTCATCTGTTTAAGAGTCATGATCTGTAAAATTATAATAGTACCTATTCCACTGGCTTATTTTACAGTTTAATGAAGTATTTGTAATATTGTGGAAACCAGTACCTTGCACATACATGGTAGCCACTCAGTTTTTCTCTTATGTTTTGTGTAAAGTACTATATCTTAACCTAAGGTTTTCAGATTGCCTTGGAGGGGAGTGAAGTGGGGAAAAAGAGTAAGAGATTATTTTAAGGAGAGTCCAACATTCATATGTTCACCTAGCAGAGTCTGTAGGTAGGTTAAATTATATATCTTGCATGGATACATGCTACTATTTAAAAAAATATGAGGTGCTATTGTGATTACCTGAAAGAAAACTTACTTTAAAGTTTTACTGATTACATAGCATTTATTTCTTCAACAAATAGATTATAAAATTTTGATAACTAATATGTATTTACCTTATAGGACTCTGGCAATTAAAAGCATTTACCCCTGTACCTGGAACATGTTTAATTAAATGTTAGCTGTGATAATAAAGAAGATGATAAACATGATGATGGTGGTGGTAGTGATGATGATGATGATGATAGAATATAAATGTGTGTGGGGTCTTTGAAATTTTTGGATGATGAAAAGGTATCCTTAGAGACCTCTGTCTCTGGAAAAATGGCAAACTCGATGGGCTGAAAGCACTAGAAAACACCTAGAAATTTTAGACAGAATTGAACAAATATTTTCAAGCCCATTGCAGAACTCACAGGAAAGTAAGGTAAATCCCAGGGGCCAAAATAGAAAGGAGAACTGAAAACTAGAAGAGTAAGTTGATGAGTCAGTGCTACAGTAATAGATTGATGATGGACATAGTTATAAGAAGCTTAGATTTTTAATAGACATCTAGGGACGAGAGATGAGGCTTGGGCACATGAAAGATGGGAGTTGGAACTGAGACTTCCACATAAAGTTAGAATCTACAAAAGACTACAAAGGTGGATTAGAAAAACATCTGCCTATTTATATAGGGAGCTCTCTCAACTTGGGTACTAAGAAGGGGAGTGGATGGGAGAAAGACTCTCCTAATGATTTATAACCTTGGGCCTTCCCTCAAGTAGTTTTGTTATTTGAATTTATGCTATTTGGGTTGCTTGGGAACCTCCCTGAGCATTGATTCTTGATTCTTGAATAGAGAACTTTATATACATATACATATACATATACATATACATATACATATACATATACATATACATATATAGTGTATATTATATAGCATATGTAGTGTATAATATAATGTATATTCCAGGAATGCAGGGATGCCTTAACATTAGAAATCTATAATGCAATACATCATATTAGCAGATGAAAGGGAAAAAACTAGACAAAAAGATGCCACAAAAGCATTTGACAAAATTCAACAACCATCATCCTTTTAAAAATAATCACCCTTTAAAAAATAACTTTTAGTAGTTAGGAATGGAATAGAAATTCTGTATCCAATAAGGAGTATCATCCGAAGACCTTTACTGAGTCTTTGAAGAATCCAATAAAGAGTATCATCCAAAGACCTTTTACCTATGGTAAAAGATGAAAAGCAGTCCCTTTATATGTATATAACTACATAAAAATATCTAGCATTCTTTTGTTCATCTGTTCATCTGTCTAAGACCTCTTGACTTAGAAGAACCTGGAGGTTCTTAGACAGATGAATAAAAAAAGGAAGCAGAAATAAGATATAGGGACTGTAAAGGAAGTAGCAACTTTGTGTTTATTCACAGACAAGTACAATATATTGCAGCATATTTAGTAGTGGTAATCTAAATGTCTATCAGCAGAAGAGTGAATAAATAAATTGTGACATATTCCTCAGAGTAACACCATTTCATTGTAGCTGTGAGGACCAATGAACTAGAGCAGGTGTGCACTAGAATCAGCTTGGCATCATTACAATCGCCTTCAATAGTCACCTATTGAAGTCAACCATTGAAATGTAGTTCCAGCATCTCATTTCCATATTTCCATGTAGTTTTAGGTTAGTCATCCAATGAGGGGCATTTGCATAAATTTATAATGTGTAAGAGAAGAAAGAGTTCTTATTCTGCAGTGGCAGATGGAAGATGTGTATTTAGCAGCCACGCTGAGCAAGCTCTTGCAGTTGACCTGCTTCAGTGTAGTAGGTGCTTGAGGTTGTTGTCAGCTGCCTCCTAGATTCTTAGATTCACAGAGGCTTTTGAGCAAACTCTTGAGAATAGTTTGAAGAAAAATTGTCACTGGCAGCTTTCTTGATCTTTGTTTTCCCATGCTTTCCACTAGTGATGGACACCTCTAATTCTGTGTATTAAATCCTTTTCTGCTTGGTATATGTAAAGTAGTTCTGTGCTCATAACCAAACCCTCACTGACCCATTGAGTTATATATATACACGAGCACTAAGTATCAACAACATGTGGTTAAGTAAAAGAAGCAGTCTGTAGAATTTTATAAGAGAAATTTAAAAAATATACAAAGCAATATTGCACATGGTTGGCCAGGTGCAGTGGTTCATGCCTGTAATCTTAGCACTGTGGGAGGCTGAGATGGGAGGATCACTTGAGCCCAGGAGTCTGAGGTTGCAGTGAGCTATGATGACACCACTGCACTCTAGCCTGGGTGACAGAGTGAGACCTTGTCACAAAAAAAAAATTGCACATGGTTAAAAACACGTACACATATAGTTAACATTTAAAAACATGCAAAAAATTGATAAAGCCAAATTCAAGGACAGTTGCTACCTCTTGGGACAGAGAATAGGAGTGGCACTGTGGGGAGTTATATAAGGGATTTCAACTATATGGATGTGTGTGTATGCCTTACTTCCTAAAAAAATTCTGGAAAAAATATGGAAATTTGCAAGTTTGAACAAATCTGGTTGCTCTTTATATTATTCTCTGTATTTGTCTCTGTGAGAATAATTACGTTAAAAAGTGTTTAGATTTTGAAAATCATGATGGAAATCATTGAGTTTGGTGGGCTCTAAGTTTAAATTTCCAGCTCTGAGATTCTAAAATTTTTTTAAAAAAGATTAACTTTTGAAATTAAGTTTGTAAAAATGGCAAATTTTGTGAGCTCTATTTATCTGTACATTTGGTATAATCAGAATTTTGCAAAACATTTGAAAGTTATACAAATGGTTGGGAAAAGTTTAATTTATATTTGTAAAAATGGTGAAATTGATTTATTATTTTCACCCTTATTGATAGTATTCCACATATAGTCAAAGAGTAATACGTTAAGAAAACAACATTGTTGATGTAGGATAGACTATTTAAATTTCTGTTATTTGGTTTTGAATTATTGTTAAAAAGAGTTTGGAAATGTATATAATTTCTCCTTAAATTTTCTTTTTCTTTTTGTTTATAAAACTATTTTAGAAAAAGCCTGAGGAACAATTGATTTTTGCTTATGAACTTCTTGACAAAACAATTGGTGGAATGAATTTAAATTGCATGTTAACTGCTTTGCCAAATGGATCATCAGTAATTGACCACTGCTTTGTCAAGGTAAGAATGGGGAAAGTCTTATATTAGATTGAAATTTTACTTAACTAGGAAGAGGGCTGGCCTTGAAAGTAGGGAAGTAAAGCATGATTTGTGATGGCTTTTCCCTCATAGGCCAGAAATATATTTCTCTCTTCCCAGAAGGGATCAAGGAAAATGAGTAGTCTTTGAATTTGTCGAAGAAGAGGACACTGATGAATTATCTATTAGCATGTAATCAGTTAAAAAGGGCTAAGTGAGCAGAATTTAATTGTTACCAATAAGATGATGATAACTTGAGTGATAACAGGATGCAGCTATTTTTAGTGTGTTTTGATAACTGTATTTCTTTTTATTTTTACTTCAATTCTATTGGAACAAAGCACACCCATGATGTAGATGGAGACACTTACAAACAACTCACAGCAAATAGTCCCATGATGGATTTGCATCTTGAACTAATTCAAGCTCAGCACCGAATAGCTGTTGTGCTCCTTGACAAATTGCAAGGTAGTGGTCATCAAAGCAAATGTCTGTTCTGAATCAATTTTAAGCCAAGTTCTAGTATAGAGTCAAATTATTAATAATTTGCAAATTGTGTTCTTATAGACTGTTTTTCAGATAAATTTCATTATTTTATTTTTTTTACTTCCCTGATTAACAGATAACTTTTATTATTGCTTTACACCTTGCATATCAAATCAGTTAGCAAACTTCTAAAAAGAAGTTTAATTAATTGTTTGAGTTATAGTAAATTAATGATATTTTGTTAAGGTAATTCAGCAAACATTTATTGAGTGCCTACCAAGATCCAGGCACTATATTCGGCTTGGTACAAATAAGAAAGCTTCTACTTTTGAGCTTCTAGATAAGTAAGCCAGCTAAACCAGTTGAGGTTAACAAGTGTTCTAATAGAGGTAGGCTCAGAGTGTTACGGGCACTAAGGAATATCTGTGTCAGACAAGAAAGTCAGGGATGACTTCCTGGGAGGGATGACAGTTGACTTCCTGGGAGGGATGACAGTTTGTTGGCCAGAAAACTAGTAAAAATTGTTTTTGCGAAGAAGGGAGAAAAAGAGGCAGTCATTTCAGATAGAGAAAATAGCATTTAGCAAGGTGGAAGCAGACAACTACAGTGCAGCTTAGGAACTCCTGGAATTGTCTTACTGCTGGAGCAAAGAGCACATGTAGAGAGACGACGGCGGGTAAGCCCAGAGAGGTACATCACAATGACTGAAGGGCTAAGGGGTTTATACATAATACTGGAAGCTATTGAAAAGTTGAGAAAGGTGTCTCTGACAGCAATGTTAGAGGACAGATGAATTGGATCTAAGTTATAGGTTGCGATTGCCTCATTATGAGATAAAGAGGTCAAAACATTTTTAAAAAGATGGCAACAATAATACTAGTGTGCATACAAATAACACACCCGAGTTTCAAAATAAGATTTAACATTATTATGTCTAAAAGCTCTTCTATTTGAGATTAAATTTCGACAAAGCCAAGTTACTCCTGGCAGTTTGAAAATTGGCTGTATAATATTGCATGTTCTGACCCATATGTGGGAGCAAAAAACGTTGATCTCATGGAGGTAGAGAGTACAGTGATGGTTACCAGGATTGGAGAAGAAGAAACAAAACTGTTTCTTCCAGATGATATGAGTTTCCACCTAGAAAATGCAAAGGAATTTACAAAGTATATACACATATAATAGTGTATAATATATACATATACAGACACATGCATATATACTGAGAAGTTGCAGGCATGATGATATTTCATCCCTAAAAATTTTAGCATTTATTGCCTTATAACAAGGACATTCTCTTATATAACCATCATCACTCTCAAGAAATGTAACCTTGATATAATAATACTGCTGATTATATAGCCAATTTTTTTAAGCATCCAATTTAACATGTATTTTCTTTTACATATTGTGCTTTTGGTGTCATTCCTAAGAATTCCTTGCTTAAGCCAAGATCATGAATATTTTCTGCTATGTTTTCTTCTAAATGTTTTATAGTTTTACATTTTTTATTGATATATAACAGTTGTATATATTTATGGGATACATATGATATTTCAACACATGATTATAATGTATAATAATTAAGCAAGGGTAATTAGGATATCCATCACCTTAAACATTTATCATTTCTTTGTGTTGGGAACATTTCAAATCTTCTCTTGTAGCTATTTTAAAATATACAATAAATTATTAACTATAGTCACCCTACTGTGCTGTCAAACACTAAAACTTATTTCTTCTATCTAACTGTATGTTTGTACTGATTAATCAGCCTCCCTTTTCTCACCCCACCATGCCCTTCCCAGCCTCTGGTAACTACCATTGTACTCTCTACCTCCATAAGATCAATTTTTTTAGGTCCCACATATGAGTGACAACATATGATATTATACAGTCCATTTAAAAATTGCTATAATTGTTCCCAAATATCCTTTTTGGGAAAAATGGATTTTATTTTAAATGATCTAGGATCCAATCAAGGATCATTTATTGCATTTGGTTACCACGTTCTTCTTTAATCTGGAATAATTCCTCCAACTTTTTTTTTTTCATGACATTGATATTTATGAAGACATGTTCTACAATCTTAATTTTCCTGGTAGTTTTTTCATGATTATGTCAGTGATTCTGTGTAGATCCCATTGTATCACATTAGACTGTACAGACTGTCCATTTGTTTTATCATTGGTGAAGCAAAATGCTATTACTTTGCTAAGCTGATATCTGCCAGATCTCTTCCTTGTAAAGGCCCCTCACCCCTTTTATAGTGAAAAAATAATTGGTGTTGTTGGCTGCTGTTGTTGGAATGAATATCCTGTTCCCCAACAGATTTTCACCTGGTAGTTTTAGCCTGCACTGGTGATTCTTCCTGGATCAATTACTACGGTGGTTGTACATGATGATTTTCTAAGTGAAATATTCTTGCTACACTTATTAGCTAACATTCTTTTGTGAAGAAGAGCTGTCTCTGTTTTATCCCTTTTAATTTTCTGAGTAATGCTATGGATCAGATCACTTTTTAAATAAATCTTTTAAAACCAGTTACCATCATTGTTCTTTCTGATGCTCAAAGTCATAAATTTTTCTAGTGGGAGGGAGGCGCTTTGAACTAGATCCTGTGTTCTTTTGATATATCCCTATTCTAATTTGAGAAATTCCTTGCTTTCTGCACAACAAAATGTTCTAGACCTATCTTAAACTTTCTGTACCCTAGACCTGGAATTAGCTATTTTCCCAAAGATT